>JAKCPI010023160.1:0-58057 GCA_023213315.1 Euborellia annulipes | reverse complement strand
ATTACTTTCTCGTATAGAGAAAGTATTGTAATCGTAAAAAAATTCGACTTCGAGATTTTGATGTTTCTCCACGTTTTAGACCTCCCTGAGTCCAAAAAAAAACATTTTTGGCATTACGTCTGGGTGTGTGTGTGAACACGATTGCTTAAAAACCAAAGCAGCTAGATCGATGAAATTTGGTATATGCTCCTTACACTAAAATTGTAGATTTCTATCAACTTTTGGAGTAAATACGTCACTTGGAAGTAGTACTTTACTTAAAAAGTTTTTTCAAAAATTTTGAAATTTTCAATTTTTTTGTTATATTATGATAAAATACTCTATTTTAAAAAGTTTTTATTCTTTGACATTTGTACGAAAACTGAATAGTTTTTGAAATAATAACAGAATAAATAGAAAATATTCGTTAATTTTGATTTTTTTTTTTTTTTAAACATTCACACTTTTTTTCTCATTCAGACTCACATTCACACAGTCTTTTCGGCAACTGAGGCCATTTAAGACTTTTTACGATAATCAGTATGTTTAATATATCAATTGGGGGGTCCAGATATTTTTATTTAAGTCATTTGGTATCCAAATGCTTTAAATAAAATTATCGGACTGCCTGGGGTCCGAACCCGAGACGTTCGGTATAGAAGGTAGGCACGCTACCAACTAGTCCAAGCCCCTTGGGCTTGATAAAAAAATTAGGTGTTGGCTGTGTAGAAGACACGGTGGCTTTTTAACGTGACAACGTCTTTTTGCTTGAATTCAAAAAAAATTTTTTTTTTCTTTTACCTATATTGATATATAAAGAGAGAAAGTATTGTTTTTATTTTTTTTTTTTACTAGTAGTTTGTTTTCATAAATAAACATGTTCAAACATATTCATTGAAACAATATATGACAGGTGTGGCTTTTTTTTATCCATTAAGAGCGACTTATGCGTAAAAAGTGAGGTTTTTCGAGAAAAAAAACCAATTTTGGAGTTAATTACTCGGGATTTTTTTATTTATTCTATTAGAGGTTATCTTTCTGCACTAAATGACATCTCATATAGTCAGATCTGATTAGCCGTTCGGAATCTACAGAGGTTTAAATTTTCGAAAAACGAAATCCCGCCGAGTGCTCTCATGCGGTAAAATGACCTCATATCAAAAAAAAAGAAAAAAACGCCCCGGGGTATTGAACCACTCTTTCTAAAACTATATTTAGATTTAATATAGCTTTTATGGTCAAGTCGCTATGCGTTGCACAAGTAGGGCTATTTTTCGATATTTTTTTGCCTAAAAAATGAGGTTTTTCGAGAAAAAAACCAATTTTGGAGTTAATTACTCGGGATTTTTTTATTTATTCTATTAGAGGTTATCTTTCTGCACTAAATGACATCTCATTTAGTCAGATCTGATTAGCCGTTCGGAATCTACAGGGGTTTAAAATTTCAAATTAGGAATTTACCGCAGCGCGGTAAAATAAAATAATAGGAAAAAAATAAATGGTGAAATCTTTAGCTGAAAACTCATTCTTTCTAACCGTATATTTCCCATAATTATACCGCTTAAGACAGAGGAGTTATTCAAGCTGATAAACTTTTTCGTGCATGCCCCTCTAACATGATTTGTAAGACGTTGTCACGTCAAAAATCAAAACAAAATCATACAGGTGTCATTAAAAAAAGAGTAAATATAAGCAAATTCATTTCTTTATATTTACCCTTTTTTTTTAATGACACCTGTATGATTTTGTTTTGATTTTTTATCAAAATTAACGAATATTTTCTATTTATTCTGTGATTATTTCAAAAACTATTCAGTTTTCGTACAAATGTCAAAGAATAAAAACTTTTTAAAATTGAGTATTTTATCATAAAATACCAAAGAAATTGAAAATTTCAAAATTTTTGGAAAAACTTTTTAAGTAAAGTACTACTTCCAAGTGACGTATTTACTCCAAAAGTTGATAGAAATCTACAATTTTAGTGTAAGGAGCATATACCAAATTTCATCGATCTAGCTGCTTTGGTTTTTAAGCAATCGTGTTCACACACACACCCAAACGTAATTCCAAAAGAATATACGAGAAAGTCTCGGGGAAGTCAATCCCCATATTTTTTCAGAAATACTGTATATCAAAACCGAAATGCTAATTTGTAAATATCATTAAATCTATAAGTTTTAATTAAAAAATGGTGATTATAAAACCTCAAGAGAATTAAATTTGCTATGAAATGAGCCAAGATTCATTTTTCTACGATACTTTGTTATCGTTTTATGAAGTAAAAACTTCGAATTTTTATATAAAATCGCACTTTTTCAAAATTTTAACCCCGTTGAGGCACGGGTTGACGTTACCCAATTTAGCTAAAACTTTGCCATTATCATTTTCTAGCCAAAAGGCAACTTTTAGGAGGTTCGGCCGAAAGAAATTGAAAAATTTTGTTTTTTGCGGCCGCCCTAATATACACGTTTTGAATCCAAAAAAGTGGTTTTCGCGACATGGTCTGTCTCTCTGTCTGTCTGTGTTCAATTTTAAGCATGAAGGAATTGAACTATGAGGCTAAAATCTT
Source organism: Euborellia annulipes (assembly GCA_023213315.1). Lineage (NCBI taxonomy): Eukaryota > Metazoa > Arthropoda > Insecta > Dermaptera > Anisolabididae > Euborellia > Euborellia annulipes. Next base: position 55,509 of record JAKCPI010023160.1, on the reverse strand, counting down.
ATATTTAAGTTAAGACACCCCCCCCCCCCCGGGAGCGTGAAAATATGCTTTTAATCAAAATCGGCCAAAAAGTACTAGTACTTTTTCACTTTTTTTCGATTTACTCAAAATTCGCTCTAACGATTTTGATTAAAATTCAAAAATCAATTATTTTTTAGAAACTCTTTCAAATGTATATTTTCATTTTGCCCTCAAAATTATTTGAAGCACACTTTACTCAAGTAATGGTAACAAAATATAAATTTTTTCCCATATTTATAAATTTTACATCTTGAATTCTAATATATCAGTGGAAACTAAATATGTCTCTACACAAAAAAATGTGATGTGACAAGCACAGAACACAACTTTAATTTATCGGCCTATATATATTAGAGTGGTCCTTATTTTTCATGTTTTTAAAAATTAAGCTCCCAATCTTGTTCCAATAAAAAAAAAACGATATGTTGAAAATTTTAGCTCCGTCGAACAGCTGTGCCAAAAAATCTGGTGGGACAAGCACAGAACACAACTTTCCATTACCGAAAGTTAGTGACAGTTGTGTGCTGTTCGACCAGTCACAACAGATTTTTAACTTTCGAAAAACAGTTAAGCTTGCGGATTATTGTCTTTGAAGTCAGTGTATATTTGCACCCCGATTAAAAAATATCTAGACACAGGGGGGCCGGAGGTGGGGAGGAAATACAATATGATGGTGGCGACGGCGGCGCTGGCCGTCGCCATAGGCAGCTCCAACGCGCATGCGCGCCACTCAAAATAGCTTGAGTGTGCCGGGCATTGGTGCCGTGTGCATTCATTGTTGAGTCTCGATAAAATTTGTGTGTTCAAGTTAAAACAAATACGTTTATGAATAGACTATACTCTATAACTTCATCCAGTCTTCACCAATTACCTCTTAATAGTGTAAATATATATATTTTTTATTAATTACAATTTAAATATATTAATTAGAAATAATAACTTGTGATATTTGTGCTGATTAGAGCCAAAGAGGTTAAGTTCTTTTAAATTTCTTTTGTGTATTATATAATATTTTGGTAGAATTTTAGTTAATTAATATTTAAATTTAACTTACTTTTCAAATAACTAAATAGAGAAATTATGTTATTTTACAAATAATCACTCAAACCAGTATAGGTTTCACGTAAGCAGCATAAGGTGTTCATAAGTTGATTACTTGAACATTTTATTTTAAAAAGTCAAATCACCTAAAATGTTTCTAAAAAAATCTGGCGTGACTAGTCACACAGCACACAAATTTCTCTTATTTTGGGTAAATGAAAGTTGCGTTCTGTGGGTGTCACCGGTTTCAGATGCCATTTAGGTGTGATTATTTTATTTATATAATTGAAAATAAGTAGAATTCATGACTCCCGGGGACGTTTCACACGCTGTTTGCTCGGGCTCACCATTCCCGAGCAGTTCATTAGAATTCAAGATATAAAATTTATAAACATGAGAAAAATATTTGTATATTTTCTTACCATGATAACCATTGCCATGTGCATAACTCCCCTAGGGGGGTCCCGGGAGGGCCTGATCTCCCCCCCCCCCCCCCGCCCCAAGAAAAATTGAGTCAATATGGGGCCTTCCAACCTAAAAAGTTTTTTCAAAAATTTTGAAATTATCAATTTATTTGTCATATTATAATAAATTACTCTATTTTTTAAAAAAGTTTTTATTCTTTGACATTTTTACGAAAACTGAATACTTTTTGAAATAACCAACGTTTTGAAAAAAAAATCAAAACAAAATCATACAGGTTTCATTTTTTTTTTTTTAAACACTCACACTATTTTCCCATTCACACAAACATTTACACACAGATACACACAGTCTTTTCTGCAACTTAGGCCATATAAGACTTTTTACGAGAACCGTTCTTATAAATATATTTTATATATATATATATATATATATATATATTGGGGTCCAGGCATTCTTATTTAAGCAAATCATTTTTATCAAAAAAGTAAAGGGACAAAATAAATATAAATTAATTTATATTTTTTTCTTTTATATTTTAGAAGCCGACCAATCGCCTTCGAGAATTGACATCATGTATCCAGAGCAACTCTCCTCTAAGACATCGTCAGCGAGACCTTCTTGAAGGAGATCTCATCACGGGAGTCACTACAGCTCATCGAGTGCAGCAGCTACATCAAAAGTCTGTATGAACATTTACGTGAGTGTAGAGTGAGATAGATTTAGGATTTTCAAAATTTATTTTAATTTTCTCAATATGGCCTAAATATTTTTAAATATTTTGACATACATAGGTGCATGGATAGGATGTTATTAATACATGTATTTCTCCCATTTCAGAGTCCCTTTTTTAAGATGGTTGTTTCTTAAGGTAATGAATGGATGAATGGTCACTTTGCAAAAGGTAAATGATTGTTGGTAAAAGGTGGATTATTCCACCATTATTCTCGTTCATTCATTACCCATCGATGGATATCAACATCATCATATGAGACAATTAAAGTGCGCATGTATTATTATTTTAGCTATTATTAGATATTATTAGGACTTAAGTTTTGTGTGTATGGATTTACTAATGGGGATCTATTGTTATCTTTACTCGCTGCATGTTAACTTTTAAAAATAAGCCTACACGCAATTCTTATTAGATTTTTTAGAAATAAATAGGTTCTATATAGAGGGCGCTAAACATAATTAGAAAATCTCTACGCTCACGCAGATTATATATTTATATGGGGGTTTAGGTCTTCTCTGTCGGAATTCTCTGATGTTCTCTTGAATTGGCGTTCACTTGTGAATTGATTTCTCATTGCTGGCATAGGGTGTTGTTGTTCGTCCCATTTAGATTTAGGCAGGGCTCCCAGTGGAGGGTCATTTCACATTTGACCGTTGTTCAAGGGAAATAGGAGAATTCCTCTATTGTATGTTTCTCTTTCGCGCATTTGAGAGAAAGAGTGTTTTCTCTTTCTCCGGGGCTCTGTCAGCCAGTGCTGAGTTCTGGGCCTTGGTTGTTTCAGAACAGAGTGAGTTAATGTTCAAGATGTTAGGAGTTCGTATAGGATGTTGTTAGCTTGTAGGGTTCTTTTTTTTCAGCATGCATCTTGAACAACGACATTCTGTTTCTGAGATGAGCAATCAAGGGGGATCTTCAGTATTGTATTGGCCGGGCTCCCTTCCTAACTCGTGAATGATTATCAGATCAATTAACTCTGCTTCTTTTTAGTTCGCTAGTAAATGATATTAGGCAGGTGGGCAGAGATTAATTGATCTGTGAGTTGAGTATGTGGTTGTGAGTGTGTGTGTTTGTTTCTTTTCCTCTTATCCTTGGGTTTGTGGGCGCGTTTCCTCCGTTTCGTTTGCGATTAATGTTGAATGAAGGCTTACCTGCCTTCCGGGAGTGCCGCGTTCGCGACCGTCTCAAGAAAGAAGAGGAACTGTATTTTAGAATTAGATGACCGTCTCGGTCATAGATAGTGTGGGATTAGGTTAGTTTTTAGGGAAGACCTCGTTGAGCCGAAAGAAGCAGTCTACAGGGTAAGTTAAAGAAATTTCCAATATTTTTCATAAAATATTACGTAGCATCAATGATATAAACTAATTGTTTCTTTCTTTTTTGTTTTAGATGGTAAGGGCGGGAGTGGGGCTGAGATCGTCGAGTTCTTCAGGGCATAAACCAACTCGATCTTTTCGTAAGTAAAACTAAAAATAACATGGCTATTAAAAAAACAGCTTAGCACGTTGAAAAAATATTTAATGATAAATTTTCTATTTGTTAACAGGTAAAAACTTAAAAACCAAAACCAAAGATTAACAGAAAAGATATAGGAGTTATTTCAAGAACACTGAAGATTCTAATAACAATTATATTCGCAAAATCATCACAACAATGAAGATTTAAAGAAAATAATAAAATAATAGATGATATAAAAAAAGATGCTGACATTCTTTTGACCCTGCAAGTGGATGACCAAAAAATTTTTTCCAATCTTATTTAACTTAATTTAATTTTGATAAATTGAACTGATCGAAAATCGGACAAAGTAAGTTTGTATAATTTATTTTAAATTCGATATTAAATACGTATTTTTTCTATTCTTTTTATTTCCAGATCGATCAATATTCCAATAACAATTATATTCGCCAAAACTTCACAACATTGAAGATATAAAGAAAATATACGCTGACATTCTTTTGACCTAATCGAAAGTGGATCTATACTATGAAGAAAAAAAATTCAGATCTTATTTAACTTAAATTGAACCGATCGAAAATCGGACAAAACAAGTTCAGTTCGTATAATTGATTTTAAATACAATATTAAATACGTATTTATTTCTATTCTTTTTATTTCTAGATCGATATTCAAGTAAAAATGCAAACATTTCATCGATTAAAACATCTTGCAATTAATTTTTGTCCTGAGGGAGGTTCGGCAGGCTAAAAGGGGAGATCTGGAGGCCTGTTTCAAATACAACAAATTGGTTCTAATGGATATTTCTGAGATAGAAAGTAAAATGTCTCAAGATGATCACTGTAAGTGAATTTGTTAAATTTTCTTAATGGTCATAGATAGTGTGAGATTAGGTTAATATAACGACAAAGCGAAATTTGTTAATAACTGAAGAATCTATGCCCAATGACTTTAACTGAATCTTCTTAAGTAATATTAAATCTAATCATACTTTTTTTTTTACAAATTTCTTAACAAATCTAAGCAGGGCCGGATCTAGAGGGGGGCAGTGGGTGCATGTGCCCCGGGCGGCAGATATCAGGGGGCGGCAATTAAAGAAAGATTTACTAAAAAAAAGGTAAAATGATATGAATTTTATTTAGAGAATTTTAAGGAGGGGGCGGCAAATTAAATTTTGCCCCCCTACAAAATCTCGTAGTTCCGGCCCTGAATCTAAGAAATATATAATTTTACTTGGAAAAAATCTCATAATATATAAATAATAAAAAAAGCTTTTAATAAAATATTGCATCCTTAGCCCCTCTTTGAGAGAGATTTTCAAAGATATTCTCTTTTACAGATTTGTGTCTTTCCTGAGAGTTGAAGGAAGAAATATAATAACTAAGGTCTAGTTGAGTCAAACTTGATCAACAATTTAAGGCAGGTGAGAAGTTGGGAATACTGCAAAAACTTTTTTCTATCGCTTGAATATAAACCCACAAATTGATTTTTTATAATTAATGTATATAACATATAATTTCTATTAACATTCAATGAATTCTCCTTTTTTATCTTTGAAAATGTATAAGATTTATTTAATAAAATAGAGTATTTTGAATTTGATAAAAAATTAAGTTGATTGAAACAACAAACAAATTAAATAAATGCTCAAAACAATTATTTCCATTATTTATTGAAATAATTATTTTATAAAATAAAATTCAGAGGTTTTCTTAATTTCTTATCAAATTAAAAATATTTATTAATACTTAAATAAATCTTAACAATTTTCAATATTAAAAAAGTTTATCAAATATCTCACACTGAAAATTCTGTTTTGTTTTGGACTAGTGCTAGTGTGAAAATTGAAGAGAATAGAGAAAAAAATCTTTAATATACTGAAAAATAAAAGTTAAGTATTAATAAATAGAACATTAATTTAAAATTCTCTAAGTTAACTGTTAAGAGCCAAGACTAATCATTTATTTTTTTTAGGACAGAAATAATAATACATTACCACGACACTATTTTCCAGAAATAAATTATGTTGGAAAATAAAAAAAATGAAATGATATAAAATGAGATGTGCATCAAACTTGGATTAATAAATAGCCCAGCAATAACACTAGTCGCCAAAATGAAATTTTTTTTCAAGTTCCGACCTAATTTCTTCAGATTCTTAAGTAAAATGACCTCGTGAATCCAAATATGACCTCAGTTTTCCCCCACCACGTACCGTTTTCGGGGGACAGCCCCTACTTATTTCCACCCCCTTTCGTTAATTTTAGGGCCTTAAATTCAATTTGGAGAGATGAAAAGGAATATTTATCCTTAATATTTCTTCTGAAGGTCTTGAGCGGTGAAAAATTCAAAAACATGAACATTTGGATTCAAGGGGGAGATATAGGGGAGGATTTTGTCCCTTAAAATGCAAAAAAATCATTAAAATTGGTCGATATTTCCTGTATTTCGCAATTTTTTCACTGATTTTCTCTCTCTCTTTCAGCTAACAGACCCCCCTCATCCTTTCTTAAACATCCCTCAACAAAAAAAAAAAACCCGATATATATATATAGGATAAAGCGGATTAAGTGTGAATGATTCCGAAGCCCTCGCAAGGAGTTTGAAGATTCATAGCTCCACGCAGTACAGTCGATCGAATTCGCAAATATTGAAGGATGTAGAAGAATCTGTAGATATAATTTTAAATTTGTAAAGATCCTCCCCAAAAAAAACGATAGATATTACCGCATTTTTGCGAATTCGACGGACTGTACGAGGAGCTATGAATCTTCCAACTCCTTGCGAGGGTTACGGAATCGTATATATTATATAGGAAGAATGAGGGGGGTCTGTTATGTAGAAAATCATTGAAAAAAATTGCGAAAAAAAAAATAGAAAAAATCGATCATTTTTAATGATTTTTTTACAATTTTAAGGGGCAAAATCCTCCTCCACATCCCTCCCTTGGATCCAAATGTTCTTGTTTTGAAACATTTCACCTCTCTAGACCTTAAGAAGCAGTAACGTATCCAGGTGGGGGCGAAGGAGGGAGGGCTCTCGCTCCCCCCTTCCCCGCCCCAGGCGCATCAAGCCTTTGGCGCCCATCGATACCGACATCCGACATAGGCGCCCTAGCACATCCGACTTTCCGGCTTTTTTTTCCTAAATATCTGGCTTTTTTCCCGGAATCTCCACAAAAAAAGACCGAACGAAAAACGGAGCCCCAGTTGGGCTTCGCCCCCCCCCACCCCCACCCCACCCCACCCTCAAAGGCTAGTTACCCCGCTGTTAAGAAGATATATTAAGGCTAAAATATTCCTTTTCATCCTTACAAATTTAATTCATGGCCCTAAAATTAACGAAAAGGGGTGGAAATGAGTAGGGGGCTGTCCCCCCGAAAACGGTACGTGGTGGGGGAAAACGGAGGTCATATTTGCATTCAGGAGGTCATTTTACTTAAGAATCTGAAGGTATTATGTCGGGACTTTTTTTCATGCCGACTCATGTAATCACTCCTCACTCAATAGAGTAGATATAAGTTCGGATCCTAACTCTTTAGAACTAATATTGAATAGATCGCTTCTTTAGCTCGTTAGAATGGCAATATTTAGGCAGTTGGATGGATTTATAATGGATCTTGTGACTTGAATCAACGTTTCTTGAACTTCTTTTCAATCTCATAAAAAGTAAAAACAAGGACTAATCTTTTTAGAGAAATATTTCTCTTCGCTACTGTGCTTATTGGACAATTTAGTTTATAACGAATATTGCCATTATTCAGATTACTCCTATACTAATTATATGTTATGTTATTATATGAGGATCGAAAATCTATAAGGCCTGATGTTGAGGCCCTTTATTTATTTTTGGGAGACATGGAAGGAAACTCTGCGTTGTGCTCTCTAGTAATGTTATCATCCCAACAAGATACGATTTATTATTATGATATATACCCGATGATACTCACAGCCAGTACAGAAAATTGAATTATTCATTTGTTTGTTTCTATCTCGTGTCGATTTCAAAGCACTGAAATACAAGTTAAGTAAAAAGGAAAGATTTCTTTTGGATATGATCTAAAAAATATTAAAAATTTTTTCATTTCTCTTTATTTAAATACATCATATGATTTATAAATGGGATCCATAGACCCATTTAGGTCTTTATTTCTTTAATTAAAAAGCTATGTACGTATAAATAAACTGTATAATAGGGTGGACCTTATTTTTTTGGGGTTATCCGCTCAAATTATGATAGTTAACAAGAAAATAATTAGTGGAAAATTTTAGATCCAGCGGATAACGGAAAGTGCTGCCGCATTTCATTCGAAATTTTAAGAAATTGTTACTTTTGACAACTCTATTTTGTAATAAGTGGTTAAATTGAAACATAAATAAACAACAAGGACCATGAAAATAATTAATATTATCTTATCAAATCCCTACTACCCTAATTTCGTTATTTAGCCATTATTAAACACATGAGTAAATAAAGTAATTTCGAATGTTATGACTTTCTACCTCCTTGGCGTACAACGGTAAACAGAATTTTTTTGGATAATATAAGTATTATAATAGGAAGAGTTAAATATTTTTTCGAAACCCGAAGAAGAGAAACTGTGAAAATTTCAAATGAGTAGCGCCACCAATTCCAATTGTCCAATCAATCTATCTATTGCCAGGTGACATAATTTGAGCGGAAAATTTATTTTAAAAAAAATGTCAACCACGTATAGCTAATGTCCACCCTATACTATACAAACCAATCTATACGTATATATATTTATATATATATATATATATATTGAATCAACAATTTATTAAAAGAAAGGAAGGTGAGAATAATAGGAATTTTAAAAAATTGTCAATATTTAAAAATAATAAGCACTATACATACTTCCTCTTTTGTTTAAAATAAATTATTCATTATTTTATTTTATTGCACACACTTTCACAAATTCACTATTTAAAAAAATGTTCACATTACATGAAAATTAATAAAATGAGTTTCGGGAAATTCTCTTTTAGAGATTAATACAGTAGTTTTAAAAGAAAACCAATACTTTCTCTCTCTATATATTTCATATATAGGGTAAGAGAAAGTAAAAATGGACTCAAGAAATTATTTCATTAATAGAGCGGGCGCTGGAGGTAGTTGAGTATGCAAAATCTGAGGACCGAATTCTGTCAATGGATTTGGGCTAAGAATAGCTCCCAGAATAATGATCCGGATCTTGTAGGGCCAATTTTTGGTCCAATTTTTTTTTTACCCTCACTCCTCTTATTTCCATGGGAAATCAATGGAATGCATGCTAAGATGATGTGAAGATTTGCAATTATGGTCAAATTCTTATACTTAAAACCTCAAACAATGAAAAAACTCTCTTGTCAGCAACTGAGGGGATCCTCTATAGTCCCCTGAGATGTACTATCTTGCCGCCAGCTTCGGTGGTCCCCTCTAACCCTTTCACCTCTTTTCTCTCCCTTTATTATAAATTTAAATGTACTGACTTAAAACCATGCAGAATTGTGGGGACCGGTAACTAAGTTCATAATCTACTACCTAGTACCCCATTCAATGAAAAATACTATCTTGCCGCCAGCTCCTCTATAGCCCCTTCATCTCATTTGCCTCCTTCCCTTCTCCTAGAAGGGACCACCGAAGCTGGCGGCAAGATGGTATTTTTCATTGATTGGGGTACCAGGTAGTAGATTATGAACATAATTGTCGGTCCCCACAATTTGGCTTGGATTTAAGGCAGTACATTTAAATTTATAATAAAGGGAGAGAAAGGAGGTGAAGGGGTAAGAGGGGACCACCGAAGCTGGCGGCAAGATAGTACTTCTAAGGGGACTATAAATAGAGGATCCCCTCAGTTGCTGACAAGAGAGTTTTTTCATTGTTTGAGGTTTTAAGTATAAGAATTTGACCATAATTGCAAGTTTTCACATTATGTTAACACGTATTCCATTGATTTCCTATGGAAATAAGAGGGGTGGGGGTAAAAAAAAAATTGGACCAAAAATTGGCCCGGCAAGATCCGGATCCTTATTCTGGGAGCTATCCTTAGCCCAAATCCATTGACAGAATTCGGTCCTCAGATTTTGCATACTCAACTACCTCCAGCGCCTGGTCTATAAAATAAAAAAAATTTAACTTTCATTTTAAGTCAGGCTTGTCCTTGGTTAGTAAAGTTTTTGATTGTTTATTCAGCATTTCGAGCTGCCTTTTTCTGATGATATCACGTCACTCGGATATATTATAACGCTTAGTTCATTTACTATTATAATTATTATTATTATTCATGAATAAATTGTTGTTGACAGAAAACTCTAACTTTTAAATAAAAAAGCCAGAATATATTCTTCTGTTCTAATGATACTACGTGTAGGGATGAGATTTCTTAGAAAGGAATTTCAATTTAAATCTGGTTAAATACGAGGAGACAATCCGGAAACTTGCTCAAAAAGCCGAAACTCTTCGAAAATTCTTTTATAAGAAGACAAGCTTGACCATGATTGGCATGTTCTATCATAAAATTATAATAATAATTATAATAAAAATTAGAGATGCATAATAAAAAAATTTACAATTTAAAATAATCATAACCATATAATCGATTAATTATAATCTTCCGTGCACACTATTCGAACAGCCAATCATGACTGAAAAATTTTATTTATTAAATAATTTTTGAGAAAATGCTGAATTCTGATTACAATATGTAAGCCGCAAAAGAAAATTTTTTGATGGATTTCTTTGATCTTCCAATTAAAAAAAGAGCTTAATTTGTGGAATACAAATAGGTGTATGAAAAGGGGATAATGTGAATCGAAGGTGATTTATAATATACACCGATTTAATATCATTTGCAAAAGAATTTGAATATTCAGTATTGTATTAAAGCTTAATCCTTGAGTGATTGAAAATAATATTTCGAAATAAATTCAAATTTTTTTACAAGTGATATTGTACTAAAATGTTTAAAGATATGGGGCCAATTAAATCATTTTAATTCATAATAGAGATATAAGCGTTTTTTTTTCTTGTATGGTCTTTATTTAGTTTTTTTTCCAAGTGGTTCTTTTTAAAAATGTTAATTTTAATTAATCCTATAAAGTAAAAGGTCTATGGCCAACAGTTGATGAAGAAAATAACAAAGTGGATCTTTTTTTGGCCAACTTTATTTAATGAAAACAAAAGCGACGTTTCGATCCTAGATTGGAATAACCTTCAGGCTTGTTGATAAAAAAAATATTTAAATTTTTGTTTCTCATCATGTTGCATAAGGTAATTTTTTTTTCTTGTGTTCTATTGGCACCTTATGCAACAAGAGGAACATAAATTTTAACTTTTTTCGATCAACAACAAACATGGGCGTAACTAGGGGGGTGCCGGGGGAGGCCTGCCCCCCCCCCCCCCCCCCCCCAGAAAGCTCCCTGCTTTAAGAAAATTTGATAAAATATGGGGCTTTCCAGATCCCCCGGAGGATAGCTTGTCCCATGGCCCCCCAGCCAAACTCTCTAGTTACACCCATGACAACAAACCTGAAGATAATTCCAATCTAAGATCGCTTTTGTTTTCATTAAATAAAGCTGGCCGAAAAAAAGCTCCATTTTTTGTTATTTTCTTAAATTAATCCCATTATTTTTGTTATATCTTTCATAATTTTATTAAAAATTTCAATTGATTTTAACTTTATTCCAGATTAAGCCTACGGCTTTCCCTGTTTTCTATGGAATTTTTATTTTAAACCCTTGATCTGGTTGATCCAATATCTTGAAACTAATAGGACTATATAGCGGATCCAGAGGTGTTTCTCGGAGGGGGTAATTTGGTGTGACTCGTCGCACAGCACACTATTTTTTCTTAATTTTGGTAATTTAAAGGCGCATTCTGTACTTGTTTGCCAGAATATAAATATAAATCAAATTTTTAAGTGTTAATTTTTAAAATTCACTTACATTATGAGGTATGTCTTTGTGGCTGGAAGTATTATTAAGGAGTCAAAAAAAAATCCAAGACATAGGCAGCCAAAATTATTTCTTTTATTATTGCCGTTGCAGCCTAGAACGGCAATAATAAAAGAAATAATTTTGGCTGCCTATGTCTTGGATTTTTTTTTGACTCCTTAAAAATTTTACATGAAAAATACATTTTTTTCGAAAAAAAAGTATTTTTTTCAAATCTCAAGGGGGGTAATTACCCCCTTTACCCCCCCCCCCCTTGTATCCGCCCTTGACTTGACTTAACATATAATCTTATATTACTTAATAGTACGAAAGGGGAAAATTTAAAATTTAAGAGGATATTTTTCTAATGCCCAGATTATTTGATTATGCGTATAAGAGAGAAAATCCCGTTGAAACACTCAAAACAACCTTACTCTTTTCTAAGTTGTAGCCATTAATTTGCCTGCAGCCGCAGCTGATGCTGAAGTAGGGTGATGTCCAGGCGTACTTGTAGAAGCGTGGTGGTGATGATGATGATGATAAGGTGTCAAATGTGCAGGTGGTTGATAAGTGTAAGTGCCTGACGACTGTGTTGGGTGATGGTGGTGATGATGATGATGATGGCCAGATGTGGGTGCGCTTGTTTGATGATGATAATGATTGTTGTTGTTATTATTGTGATTATGATAATTGCTATATCCGAGGTGGTCCTTCTGATGCTGATGATGATTGTGGAGGTGATGGTGATGATCAGGAGGTTCAAGTTTGATGTGGGGCACTAGAGATGTATGGCCTAAACAAGGGGCTTCGCTGGAGGAAGACGAACCAGCTGAAGCAGTTCGAAGTTCCGGGCTCGGCTTCCCTCCACTCATATTCGACCCTGGAAATTAAATTGGTTAAAAATGTAATCTGAAGAAGTAGAGACAGAGAGGATAGGACGAATCCAAGAATTCTTTGTTTTAATTATTATACTGGCTGTGAGTATCAACTATAGTTGCGGGGAAAGGAGTCAGCCAAGGAAAATAAAAAACTAATTTATTCTGTCGACGTTTCGAGCGCCCGTCGCGCTCTTCCTTGGGACAGTATAAGTGTCAAATATTACAGATGGTAGTGACAAAATAGTCGGTTGACATTATTAGACAATCTCAACAAACATTAACAATGTATTCGGTGAAAGACTTAACAATGATATTAAGATCATTGTTAAGTCTTTCAACGAACACATCATAATAATACACATAATCTGTAATATTTGACATTTATACTGTCCCGAGGAAGAGCGCGACGGGCGCTCGAAACGTCAACAGAATAAATTTGTATTTTATTTTCCTTGACTGACTCCTTTCTTTGTTTTATTTTTACCGACAGACTCAAATTTTTGTTTTTAGAAAAAAATATTCTAGGATTCTAATTCGAATTTAGGCTGTTTTTCATGATGAGACAAATATGAGATATTTTCAAAGATTCGTCCTTTCGATAGTAAAAATAAAAACCTGAAGTAGAAGTGTTCGTATTCGGCTCATTATTTGTTGTTGGAGAAGATCCGCTATTGGTGGACCCTCCTCCTCCTCCTGTGGTAGTTTGTCTCGCTTTTGGCTTTCTTTTCCTAGTTTGAATTCCGTCTTTCCTCATGGCCAAAGGCCTGTTGATACCGTGTAGTTTATAATAAAGTCCACACGCGTTGCAAACTGGTTCACCGTCGTTGTTCCGTCGCCATAGTGTCGTATTCCGAGTTCCACAATTGCTACAGCAGAGTCCCAGTCGTCGAGATGCCGTCTGCAATGGACCACCGGCCGCCACCGCCGAATAGGTTAAGGCAGCTGCTGCGGCGGCGGCGGCTGCTGCGGCCGCTGCAGACGATGGAGCCGCCGCCCCCGGGCCCTGCACCCACGCATGCATGCACTAACGGGGGGGAGGGTGCACTCACCCTTTCGTACCCTTTTAAGGGGTCTTACTTATTCTTGTCGTTTGATAATAAACAAGTTACTAAAATTTTTTTCTTTTACATTAAAAAAAAAAACGACTAGATAATTTTAAAAATTGATTAATTAATATTCCGAAAAATAGTTAATAATTTTTATTTTTACCGAAAAATAAATAATGAAACACCATTTTATTGGGCTGCGGAGACGAAGAGGAGGGATGAAAGTTTCGGCATTCTCTCACTAAAATACAAGAGACACTTCAAAAAACATCCCTCCTCTAAAAAAATAGTTATGATTTTTGAAACTCTAACAATTTATCTAAAGAAATTTGACAAATTCTTTCCGCAGCCCCTAATGTTTTATGTCGCTTAAAATTTAATTTCAAGAAATGATGATAAGAGACTCACCAGACTAACAAGTCTTTTACTGGGTTTAATTAAAGGCCTGTTCATTCCGTTCATTTTGTGATAGAGTCCGCATGCGTTGCACAAATAATGACCTGTTCCGTCCCTACGCCAGAGGGGAGTCGAAATAGCGCCACAATTGACGCATTCTCTCCCCTCTCCCAGTTGGAATTCCATGCCAGTGTCTGGAAAATTAAAACCCAGAACAAATTTTAGAAAAGTAATTATTGTCATGGTTGGACTATACCGGGAGACGTTTCACACGCTGATCGCTCGGGATCTCTTTTGAAATTTTAAATTCAAAGAAGATATAGGCTTATATAAATATAAACGGCTTGATATTGATTAGTATTTCTTTATATGTAGATAATTTTCTTCTGGATATTTTTCCGGGAAATTTAAACGTCAAATAATTGCATTTTGGATTTAATAACACTTTTGTAAAAGTGTTATATTTTGGAATTTGAAGATATTTTCTCAATGAAGAAGAAGTGATTTGGATATTTAATTTCGAAAATAAAATATATATTATAGAAGCCGTACAACCAAAGGTTTACTTTGCTTAAAACCTTTTTGCAGATTGAGATGCAAGGTAAAGAAATAAAATAAAATTGTATCATCTCAATTTGCAAAAAGGTTTTAAGCAAAGTAAACCTTTGGTTGTTGGGCTTCTATGATATATTCTTGCTCTCTTTCGTCTATTAAAATATTTTTGTTTTTACTAAAAAAGACTCATTTATCCATTTCTAAAAAAATATTTAAAGTTGTTTTGAATTGCCAAAATCGGATGATTACCGTAATGATGTGCTGGAGGAGGAGGTCTTTGGAAGCCGTCGTAGGCTCTCCAAGGTGCTACAGCTACCATAGCTGCTGCATTTTGAGATGAATAGAATTGTGCTGCTGCGGCCGCGGCAGCCGCTGCCGCAGCTGCTTGTCCCCCTGGGGTATTAGTTGCGGTGTTGCCGGTATCGGATACACCAGTTCCTGTACAACCCGAGCCACTCGAAGAAAATCCTGGGTAACTGCTCTGCGACTCATGGCTCTGTATTAAAAAAAAAAAAAAAAAAAAAAAAAAACTATCAATATGTCTAATTGAGAGCAAGTCTTCAATTAAAATAAATTATATCACTCAAATATGAACGTTTGATTATAACTTAAAAAATCTGGTGTGACTGGTCACAGAGCACATAACTTTCTCTTACCTTCGGTAATCGAAAGTTGTGTTCTGTGCTTGTCACATCAGAATATGATACCCGTTATTTGTAAATATATCTATTGGGAGTCCAGGTATTCTTATTTAAGCCATTTGGCATCCAAATGGCTTTAAAAAAATCATTGAACTGACTGGGATCCGAACCCTCGACCCTTGGTATACAAGGCCGGCGCGCTACCAACTACGCTAAGCCCGAGGGCAGATGTAAAATTTATAGACTTAGGAAAATATTTATATTTTGTTACCATGGCAACCATTTCTCCTATCTTTCCTATGAAGTACAAGAGTAAAGTGGTCTTCAGAAGATTTCAAAGGGAAAATAAGAATATACATTTTAAAGATCATCTAAAAAATAATTGATTTTTGAATTTTAATCAAAATACTTAGAACGAATTTTGAGGGAATCGAGAACAAACTGAAAAAGTACATCAGTAAAGCACTAGTACTCTTTGGCCGATTTTGTTCCAAAGTTTTGTGTCACGTCCCAGGGGGGTGCCTAACTTAAATATAAAATTTCAACCTCCTAGCACTTTTCGTTCTTGAGATATTTTGTTCACAAAAACACACACACACAAACAGACCATGCTACAAAAACTACTTTTTCGGACTCGGGGGACCTTCAAACGTGTATATCTATCAAAATCTCGACTCGAATTTTTGACATGAATCCAATACTTTCTCTATATATTAACATATATACTGATAAGAGAAAGTAAAAATAAATAGAATTTCTTGAGTTAAATGGCTGTACTTACTTTTCCAAGTAAAAATAAATATTTAGATGAGAATGAGAATATTACCTGGTGGTGGGGCCATCCACTGGCCGAAGGGAAATGCGAAGGAGCAGCAGGTGCTGAGCTCGCGTAGCCATGATGCACCATTGGTCGGTTTGAAGGCACATAGACGGGACCCTAAGCAGCAATAAAAAGTCTTCAGAAATATATTAACGTCAAAACTTTTATCTATCGAATAATTAACGCCTTGATGCCTTTAGGATTTGTTAGTAGTTTATAGTTATAGTTACCTAGTACCAGCTTTGGTTTAAATAGAAATGAATATTTTTCCCACTATTTATAGGCTAATTTAAATACTTATTCTTCTTTGCCCTAATTGCAAAAAATATTTATTATACCGTATATACATTTCCAAAATATACATACATCCCGTTGCCAGAAATTTCACATGCCGCCTCTTAAGAATAAAAATAAAGCATTGAAGCTATAAAATTTTGGATAGAGAAAAGGCGAGTTAAAAAAGAACATCATCAGGACATATTGATTTAGTATCTTGCGTCCTAAGTATTTTCTTCCATCCTTTGTAATCTGTTCTTTGCCGCAGTAGGCTTGATATATGCTGAACTCAAATGTGGATTCTATGTGATAACTATGTGACTAAACTTTTACTACAATATTATCGAATATCTATTAAATAGAACTTATTAAATTTTAACGGTATTTTTTAATGTGATTTTATTATAGAGAAGACTATCTTATATAATATAAATATAACAACTTGTTATCTACTATTACACTGCTCAACAAACAAAAAAAAAAATAATTTTTTTCAATACTCTTATGGTTACAGAGTATTCTAAGGCTGCTAATTTCTGATCTCTGTCGTCTTGACTCTAGTTTTAGAAATAAAATAAAAATAAAATTCCAATAATATTAAATATACTAAACCCGTAAAAATACATAGAACTATAAATAAAGCTTTACTCCATTCGGAAGTGATTTAGAGGTGTCTCTGTTAATTTTAAGAAAATCAAATTATTTAAGGTCTGGACATACATACGTTTGAGAGATCGACTTGATTGTGTAGGAAGCAAAAAGTGTGCTATCTCCTTGTCAATAGATGAAATCATTAATTAATTTAATTCTAAGGTCCGTCGGCCAAAAGTAAATACTTTTGCGTATTGTCCGTTTATTTGTAATATATTTTGATCCCATTGATATGGAATCATATTCCATGAATGCAATTTTTATAATCAAATATAAAAATTGCATTCATGGAATGCTCAGTTTTGTCATTGTGTCATAGTGGCTGGGTAAAATTAACGATTTGCAAAACATCTGTTGAGGATGATTCCATAACACTGGGATTGAAATATCATACTTATAAATCTTTAAATAAACGGGTAATACGCATAAGTATTTATTTTGGCCGACGGTCCTTAGAATTAAATTGATTTTCCTTACGGCCATCTACCAAATAAGCAAAATCATTAATTCTTTATAGATAATGTACCGAAATTTTACTTTTTCTAATTTAGGATCACTATCTAGTGGTGTAATTGTCTAAATCACATCCACAACAATTTTATTAATATATATCTAACAAAACTGTGAGTGTATTTATTGGCGAGGCCAAACAGCATAGGTGTGCTGTCTATTGCACCAGGCCATCGGATCTTCGACCAATACCCCGGAAAGACAGAAGATCCTGGGTTCGATTCCCTGGGGCCATAGGATGTTTGACCTCGCCAATAAATAATACTAACAGCTTTGTTAGATATATATCTCTATGACTTAGTTAAGTGCGAAAAGAATCGAGATGTTTTGAATATACTAATATCTAATTCAAATATAAATCTCGAAAATATTTCAATTTTATTAATGCTCACTATTGAGAACGCCTAAGAAGTATGCAACTACGCTATACACTGTAATAATCGGTCGCCTAACCTTTTAACTTACAGGGGAATATGAATCAGAAAGGGTTTCCGCAAGGCCGTAAATAATCTTCTAAATAAATTAAAAGGAAACCGAATTTAGGGCTAAAGAAGGTGAGGCTAAGGCCACTTCCCCTTCCCTTTGCCACCCCCTACGTAAATATATTGCAAAAGGTGGGGGGGGGAGAGGGGAGCGCTGATATACTCACGCCTATGAGGTTCATTTCGGGCAGCCAGGGAGAAAGGACAGATAAAGACTGAATGCAGTACGCCTGTGCCTACCTGAGCCGAGTAGCTGCTTGTTACGGTGTGCGTAGCCGGTGGACCGTCACTCGAAACTCCACCCACTGTAGTCCCCGATGCTCCACCTCCGGCCCCACCCCCACCGTATGATCCGAACATGGACGTCGATGCTACTCCGTTCTCGTCGGCCTGCAATATAAAAAAAATAATAATAATAAAAAACGGGGCAAACCAACGCATTATTATAATAACCCTATCAAAGGTAATTGGGCACAATAAAATTAAATTGGCCAAAAAAATTTATTTACATTAATTACATCAAATAATTTGAATTTAATGAATTAAAGATATCTATAAAAAATGTACATAAATAAATAAAAAAAAGAAGTATTTATAGGTAGATGTTTATTCTAACGTACTGGAAGAGGGGGGGGGGTTCTTCCCTCATAAGCTTCTGTGTAATATAACCTACAGTATGTAGTAAAAGTTTGTTTATCCGTTTGCTTACTTTTTTTTTAACAGAGGTTTTATTTATATGTGGGATTTCACGGGGGTATAAGAATAATATAATAACATCAAATGTAGATTATACTCGTTATATTTCGGGTTATTAGCCCATCATCAGGAGTTACAGACAAATGAATGAATTTACAGACAACGGAATGTAACTCCTGATGATAAGCTAATAACCCGAAATATATCGAGTATAATCTACATTTGATGTTATTATATTATTCTTATACCCCCGTGAGACCCCACATATAAATACAACCTCATTTCAAAATGTTTCATTTAAAACCCACACCACAATCTTTAAATTTATTTAGTTTCCTAGTTTTGTTTTTTACTTGTTACGGAAAAGAGAGAAAAATTTCGACTTCGAAATTTTGAAAATTCTTTCCGTTTTAGAGCCCCTCAAGTTAAAAAAAAATCTGGTGGGAATGGTCGCACAGCCCACAATTTTCTATTACCTTCTGAAATCGAAAGTTGTGTTCTGTGCTTGTCACACCAGATTTTTTGTGTCGACATATATTTAGTTTCCGCCGATAAATTAGAATTTAAGATGTAAAATTTATAAGTATGAATATCCAAATGACTTAAATAAAAAATGCCTGGACCCCAATATGTATAATAATCATTAAAGGATATCATTTAAAGTCTTAAATAGCCTGAGTTGCCGAAAAGACTGTGTGTATGTGTGTGTGAATGAGAAAAAAGTGTGAATGTTATATTTTGATACCATGGCAACCATTTTTCCTATCCTTACTATGAAGTACAAGAGTAAAGTGGTCTTCAGAATATTTCAATGGCAAAATGAGAATATACATTTTAACAGAGCATCTAAAAAATAATTGATTTTTGAATTTTAAACAAAATTGTTGGAGCGAATTTTGAGAAAATCGAAAAAACTGAAAAAGTACATCAGTAAAGTCTGCTCGTACTTTACTGAAAAAAAAAACAATTTTTAGTATGATGACTTAAAATTTTCGAATAAAATATTATTTTTCAACTTCTAAAGTTTCACGAGAAAGCTGAAAAAATTTCTTAAAAAAGTTACGTAAAAAATAAACCAAATTTCAAGAAAAATTTTTTTATAGCCAAAAAAAAAAATAGAAGCAATGGTCGGCACATCTTGAAATTAGGGGGGATAATAGTAGAATTAGTTCGAAGTTTTTTTGAGTTAAAAAAAAAAAAAAATGGTCGATTTAAAATTAGGGTTTTTTCAAAAAAACTGAAATATTTCATATATCCGGGCTTCTGAAATAATTTTTGTATTTTTTTCTGAAAACTACATTAAAAAACAAAATTTTTAAAGCCTTGCAGGGTTCCGAAATATCAATTTTAAAATAAGTTATAGTTATTTGAAAAAAAAAGAGAATTTTTTTCAAAAATCCAAAAAAAACTTTTTTTAGTTGGGTTTGAAAAAATTCTCAAAAATGTCACACACAGAGCATATTTGTGGTGCATATTTCGGCCTTTTTAAATGCATTTTTTAGCGCATATCGATCCGAGGCCTACCTATAAATTTCATTACATTTTCTAATATATCGACGGAAACTATATCGACACAAAAAATCTGGTGTGACAAGCACAGTACACAACTTTCTCTTACCAAAGGTAAGAGAATGTTGTCTGCTGTGTGTGAGTCACACCAAACTTTTTAAAATATTTTATTTTGGAACTTTTTGGATTTTCGGCCATTTTTTTTCGGCGAGAACATTTTCCGCGAATTTTTGCTTTCGGCGAATTTTTTAGAGATAAATAAAATTTTCTATGATTCTTTGACATTTTATACTTAACCAATTTCATTATTATTCTCTAGAGCAGCGTTTTCCAAACTGTGAGGCGCGGCTCCCTAGGGAGGCGCGGACTAGTCTAAGGGGAGGCGCGAATGTTGGCCACCAAGATCAATTTTCCAAATGATTGCTAGTTTTACAAATAAAATAATAAAATTCTGGGACGGAGGTTTTCCTTAATTAAAAACTCGATGAGCCGCAGTGGCACCATCAGTAAAGACGGTGCCACTGCGGCTATTCAAGTTTTTAATTAAAATAATAAATATGAATAAATAAAAAAATATTTTTATATAAATTTATATTTTTTAGTATTAAAAATTTTTTGTTTTGTTTTTGTATTATTTTATTAAATGGGTGAGGGGGGGGGCGTCATAAGATTAAATATTTTTAAGGGAGGCGTTGTAACATAAAGTTTGGAAACCACTGGCCTAAAGTAAGACTCATTCTAGAAAATTTTACTATGTATAAAACCCAAAGGCGGATCCAGGGTTTTAATTTTTTTCTGACTAGACGCGAAACTCGCCGAAGGCGATAGCATTGTTAATTATTTTATTTATTAGGATTGGATTAGGGGTTTAAAAATTGAAAAAAATGTTTTTTTAATTTATTTTAGCTAAATCGAAGCCAAATAAATAGAAAAGATTGAAAAAATATCGTTGATAGGGGAATGAAGGGTTGATTATTTAAGAAAGGCCTTGGAATATTCCAAATCACTTGTTGACATTTGTTTCCAGCTCTAAATATAGTTAGATTAGAGCAAAAGTGTATTTTTTTACTTTTAATAAAAAGGGAATTGTTATTTTCATCTATTTTTATTCCTATACAAAGATAAGAGAGTCGAATCTCTCGTTCAGTCGTGTCGAGCGCGTGGCCGGGGTGCAGGCGCGGAGCTTTTGCTCTTATTTATTTGTGTGTAAAGTGAATCAAAGTGAATAATTAATATAGTGCAACCCACCCTGACCTCGCCGTCAACCAACACACCCCCTTGAGCGTCTTATTAAAGGTAATTATTATGCATTTTATCGTTGAAAAAAAAAATGATAGAAACAAATAATTTGACTGCGAAAAATGATTCTTTTGAATATGAAATTAAATATTTTGCATTTCACTAAGGGTAGAGGGTGAATATAAGGGGGGGGGGAGTGTAGGTGGCATTGAAAAAAAAATTAGTTTTTTATTTTTTGTCTTTTTTTTTAAACACTCACACTTTTTTCTCATTCACACTCAACACTCACACACACATTCACACATTCTTTTCGGCATCTCAGGCCATATAAGACCTTATACGATAACCGTTATTAATTAATATATTTATTTGGGGTCCAGACATTTCTATTTAAGCCATTTGGTATCCATTTCGGACTGACAGGTGTCCGAACCCGCGACGTTCGATAGAATAGAAGGTAGACACGCTACCAACTACACCAAGCCTGAGGGCTTTTTTTATTTTTTCTTAACCACCATTATTTACCATTATATTCTTTCTAAATGGCCTATATTTTTGTTAATCAAATTTTCTTAATATATTTTTACACAGGGGTGGATTAAGGGCTGAAAATTAAAATAATTATTTAAATATTTATTTTGAGAGTAATTTCGCGGTGAAGGCTCGCATTTCCTTAAAGGGGGTATGCCAGGGGGGGGGGTTAATGCCCCATCCCCTATAATGCACAAAGATATTAATGTTTTTTAATACTTTTACTAAAAAATAAGTGCATTCCGTTTGAGTTGAAATTTATATTTAATATTTAGCAAATAGTATAGTAAGCTAGAAACATTTTAATGTCATTCTAAAATTTCTTATTAGGTACTGGGGCGGAATTAATTTTTGAAGATTTCGAAACTCTCATAAACGGATAATAATAACACAGGGTAACTTAGGAACCCATCAAATCCGGGATTTTTTTCATTAGGTAGAAAAATAAGATATGATTAGTCGACTTGGAATTTTACTGGGGTGAGTTACCGCACCTTTTTGTATATAGAACTAATCTCAATTCGGATTTGAATTTTTACTTTCTCTTACCTCTATATATTAATATATTTAGAGAGAAAGCATTGGATTCATTTCAAAAATTTGATGTCAAAATTTTGATGGATATACACGTTTTTGAGGTCCCCTCAATCCAAAAAAAGTGGTTTTCCCGACATGGTCCCTCTATGTGTGTGTCTGTGTTCAATTTAAAGCATGAAGGAATTGAGCTAGGAGGTTGAAATTTTATATTTAAGTTAGGCACCCCCCTAGGGCGTGAAAATAAGATTTGAAAAAAATATTTTTCTTCAGGAATGAAAGTTAGAAAAAACGAAGCTAAAATTTTTTCTTTAAAAATATATTTTAACAGCTGACGTTTCGGATTTGGTCAAAGCCATCCTGGGGGAGGCGTCATAAGATTAAATATTTTTAAGGGAGGCGTGGTAACATAAAGTTTGGAAACCACTGCTCTAAAGAATGTTTAAAATATTCTAAAATATTTACTACTAGTTTTTTTATCTCTTCAAACCTTTCCTTACACGATCGAGTGATATTTATATAATTACAAAAAAATAAAAACAAATATCTGTGTGCGCTGAAATATAAAATATTTTCTATTAATAAAAAGAAAAGAGACAGACAGTATTTGCATTAAAATAATAAATGTAAAAGTAATAAAAAAATTTTATTTTTATTATAGATTATTATTTGTAAACTGAGTTAGTTGAACAGGTCTAGTTTATTCCTCCCAAAAGGATATTAAGAGTTGTGGGCGTGGCTTTCTGAATCCCCTCCCCTTTCACGTTGATTGGCCAACAGCATAGGGAGGACTGAGATCAATGGACGCGCGGGGTCCCTCCCTTTTAATGGCTTCAACCATATACAGAACTTATTCTAAATCCAGAATATTTTTATTTATATAATTTATTTATAAAATTTTGAATTAAAAAATATTTTTGTAACAAGTATTGTAAAATCAAAGAATATCTTCCATATATATCCAACGGACAGAATTTTTGTAAAAAGCGTTCAACAGAAGTTTTTTTTTCCAAGATCTTATTTATAAATCTAGTTGTGAACTATTGATATAAAATTTTTAGCTTAGTCTATTAATATTATAATTTTATAATTTTTTTGGTGTTGGTTTGATCAAATGCTGGAGAAATTGATTATTTAAACTCTTTTTCGGCTTCAGAGCCCTTTAGAGTGTACTTTTTCTTATTTTAGACCTAGACCCTTATACCTTTTATTGTTTAAATATCGGCGTAATTCCGCCGGGCATTTAACACTTGTTTTTCAAAGCTCAACATTATTTTCAAAATAGGTTGCAATTTAATATTATAAATATTTCGGTTGTTTGATTTTGCGAAAAGCTCAAATACTTTCAATTATACCTATTTCTTCTACAGGTATTACCATGGTCAATGCTCTGCCGAATTAAAATCAATTATCCCACCCAATGCAACATATTCACGGAACACAAGAGAGGCATCGTCCCAGCATCCCTATCCCTATGCTGTCCAACTCACGACCAACAGAACTAATCAATTTCATTCTTCCTTTGTCCCCATGACCTCCCGTGATTGGAACAAGCTCCCTGCGTCTATCTTCTCCAAAACCTACAATCTTCCGACTTTCAAGTCTAACCTCAACAGGCATCTTCTCAGTTCCCGCAGTTGAGTTTCCCTTTATGCTTCTCCTTTTGTTTTTATTTTCTTCCTGGCTGCATGTGACCACTGGTCATTATAGGTCTTCGGACCTTATGCACCCATTCAAAAAAAAAAAAAAAAAAAAAAAATTTTGGAAAATACAACCGGGCCCTTATTGGGCCAGACCAGGCCCAGAGCATACTGAATCTCTTTAGCTCTTCTGATCAGGGGCGTACCGAGACAGTTGGGTGCCTGGGGCGTCACTCGATGAGGGGGCCTATATTAGGGTGTCCCTTATTTTTCTATTTTTTTTTTTTTTTTTAGTTATACCCTCTAATTTTTTTACTTACAATGTTAGACCTATATTATAAAACACTCAATTATCAATGAAATTTTACGCCATGAAAAATGTCTTGCAGCAACTGAGGGGATCCTCTATAGTCCCCTGAGAAGTACTATCTTGCCGCCAGCTGCGGTGGTCCCCTCTAACCCCTTCACCTCTTTTCTCTCCCTTTATTATAAATATAAATATATGGCTTAAACACCACGTCAAATTGTGGGGACTGGCAATTATGCTCATAATCTACTACCTGGTGCCCCAATCAATGAAAAATACTATCTTGCCACCAGTTGTGGTGGTTCCCTCTAACCCCTTCACCTCTTTTTTCTCCCTTTATAAAATAAATACACCAGGGAGTGGATTATGAACATAATTGCCGGTCCCCACAATTTGGCATGGTTTTAAGGTAGTACATTTAAATTTATAATAAAGGGAGAGAAAGGAGGTTAAGGGGCAAGAGGGGACCACCGAAGCTGGCGGCAAGATAGTACTTCTCAGGGGACTATAGAGGATCCCCTCAGTTGCTGACAAGACAGTTTTTTCATTGTTTGAGGTTTTAAGTACTCGAATTTGACCATAATTGCAAATCTTCACATCATCTTAGCATGCTTTCCATTGATTTTCTATGGAAATAAGAGGAGTGAGGGTAAAAAAAAAAAATTGGACCAAAAATTGGCCCGGCAAGATCCGGAACCTTATTCTGGGAGCTATTCTTAGCCCAAATCCATTGACAGAATTCGGTCCTCAGATTTTGCATACTCAACTACCTCCAGCGCCTGGTCTATATTTTTCTCATCACTTTTTCTTTTTCGAAAAATTAATTTTTGACAAAAAATCTTAAAAAACGAACCTCTTTTTGCAAACAAAAAAGTTTTTTTTTTATCTCTACAAGTCCTTCAAATTATGAATTTTTTAAATACACCTACCTACTGAAGTCAGAGGATCTGATGATTTGAAAAATTGTGTTATCGATCGATCATTGTCTCTTGACAGGGAGAGAGGGTCCTCCCAACAGGAGCTGATATGAAAATGATACCGAATAATGGCTTCTTAGAATTAGGTTGGGATGAGGAAAAAAAAAAGATCGGGTGGCTGGCTAAGGAATCTCAATTCAAGAAGCTTAACACGAAATGTTATCTTGTCAAAAATAAAAAACAAAAAGATAAAAAATTTTTGAATTATAAAGATAAAAAACATTAAAATCATAATTTTCTAATTTAATTAGTTTCGAACGCCATATTATTAATGAATATTTTATCTTAAAAGGTGTAATAAAAATAAGTATTTAATGCTTGACCCTTTTCTTTGTATTAAATACTTGTTAATTGGTTTGTTTGTTTTTTGCACTTTTGATTATAGCATAAATTGAGATCCAAACAAAAAAATCTCGACATCGAATTTTTGACATGCTCGAAATATATTTCATATAGGCCTAGGGTAAATTGTTATTTGCAGGAGAGATAGAAGACTCACTACTCGTTCGAAGAGTCATTCCCGTACTCAGCGATAAATTGTACTAGCTACCAATTAATTTTAACATAGCATAAAAGGCCTCAGATTCAATAGAAAAATGATAAGATTTAAAATTTCGAAAGTAGATTCTCGTTGAAACATTTTGTAAATTAAAATTAAATAGACCAATTCAACACTAGGTTATTTTTTTTCAAAGATATTATTATTAAAAAATTAACACTTGATATGTTTTTCTAAAATTACTTGTCATCATCAGAAGGGATTACATTCTATTACTTATTATTTTCTTTTTTTTCTTTTTCCTTTTGTTTTGTTTTGTTTTGTTGTATTTGTTATTGTATTTAAATTTGTATTGTGTTTGTTGGACCTAGCCACCGAGGACTGGTGCCTCTAAGCGGGTCGTAATAAATTTATTTATTTATTTATGACAACTAATTTTGGAAATACATATCAAGTGTTAATTTTGGCCCTCGGGGCTTGGTGTAGAGGTTAGCGTGATAACCTCGTATACCAAACGTCGTGGGTTCGGACCCCAGGCAGTCCGATGATTTTATTTAAGCCATCTGGATACCAGATGTGAGTGTGAATAGGAAAAAAGTGTGAATGTTTTTTATAAAAAAAAGTGTTAATTTTTACTTTCTCTTACCTATGTATATATATGTAAAATACAGTATATAGAGCTATAGAGAGAAAGTATTGGATTCATGTCAAAAATTCGATGACGAGATTTTGATGGATATACACGTTTTGAGGTCCCCTGAATCCAAAAAAGTGGTTTTCGCGACATGGTCTGTGTGTGTGTGTGTTCAATTTTAAGCATGATTGAACTACGAGGTTGAAATTTTATATTTAAATTTTGTACCCTCCTGAACCGTGAAAATAAGCTTTTAAACAAAATCGGCCAAAAAGTACTAGTACTTTACTGATGTACTTTTTCAGTTTTTTTCAATTTTCTCAAAATTCGCTCCAACGATTTTTATTAAAATTCATAAATCAATTATTTTTTAGATGCTCTTTAAAATGTTCTCATTTTGTCATTGAAATCTTCTGAAGACCACTTTACTCTTGTACTCCATAGAAAAGATAGAAGAAATGGTTGCCATGGTAACAAAATATAAATATTTTCCCATCTTGAATTCAATTGTACCCTACTGTTGGAAACTAAATACATGTCGACACAAAAAATCTGGTGTGACTGGCGCACAGTACACAACTTTCGATTACCGAAGGTAAGAGAAAGTTGTGTTCTGTGCTTGTCACACCAGATTTTTAATTTAGAAAAACGAAATCAGAAAATTGAATCGTTTAGACATTTTGTATTATTACCTTATGACATCTTTTCTTATCCAAAGAACTAAGATTCAGGATCTAAATTTGTAACCTTGGTGCTTAGAATCCAGAACCTTGATTAAGTTTAAAAAAAAAAAAAGAAAAAACAGGAAATATAAATTCTTTACTAGCCATAAAGTAATATAATTAAATAATAATTAAGAAATTTTGCATAAGATCATTTTAGCTAATTAAAAATACATTTATAATATAAAAAATAAAAATATTTTTCTTTTATTGTATCATATTAAACTATTAAGTGGAGCGAATGGTTTGCTTAATGCATTTTACTTTAATTTATACCTGGAGTTTGTAATTTATTATACATATAAATACATTAACGAAATAATCTTTAAATCTAGGTAAATAATTAAAGAACATTGTTTAATTATATAAAATTCTAATTTAGGAAAATTTCGTAAAAAAAAAAAAAACTTAATTCATATTTAGTAAAGATTATTATTGGCAATTATTAGGTTTTTTATTATTTAAAAAAATCTGGTGTGACTGGCGAACAGCACACAACTTTCTCTTATCTTAGGTAATCGAAAGTTGTGTTCTGTGCTTGTCAGACCAGATTTTTGTGTCGACATGTAGGGGGGGGGGGTCCGGGGCGGGGGCGGTTTTTTTCCCCCCCCCCTT
This sequence comes from Euborellia annulipes, assembly GCA_023213315.1. Lineage (NCBI taxonomy): Eukaryota > Metazoa > Arthropoda > Insecta > Dermaptera > Anisolabididae > Euborellia > Euborellia annulipes. The sequence continues at coordinate 27,741 of JAKCPI010023160.1, read as the reverse complement.
TCTCCAACCACCTTATAATTTTATTTAAAAAATATTCTAAAATATTAAAAAAAAAAAAAAAAAAAAAAAAAAAATTAAAGTCAAACTAGCTTTAAATTTTAAAAAAAATTATCATTTTTTTTTTTTTTTTTACTTTTTGCCCCTTTTTGTGAGTAGCGCCCGGGGAGGGATGCCCCCCCTCCCCCCCCCCCCCTACCCCACTGGACATGTATTTAGTTTCCAACAGTATGGCAAAATATTTATATTTTGTTACCATATCAACCATTTCTCGTATCTCTATGAAGTATAGTGAGCGCCACAATTAAGTCCCCACCTGATAGCTTTAGCCTTAAGTATATGGTATAGAATATGGTAAATGGTGAAATATTTTTAAATTTGAAAAGGTATAATAAAATCACCTGAACCAGATTTTACGTTTTACCTTTTCGGTCATTGAAATTATTTCATTATACACCAGATACTCAAGGCTAAAGCTATCAGGTGGGGATTTAATTGTGGCGCTCACTGTACAAGAGTAAAGTGGTCTTCAGAAGATTTCAATGGCAAAATCAGAATATACATTTTAAAGAGCATCTAAAATATAATTGATTTTTGAATTTTATTCATAATCGTTGAAGCGAATTTTCAGAAAAACCAAAAAATTGAAAAAGTACATGACTAAAGTACTAGTACTCTTTGGCCGATTTTGATTAAAAGCTTATTTTCACGGTCCAGAAGGCTACAAAACTTAAATAAAAAAAATTTCAACCTCCTAACTCAATTCTTTCATGCTTAAAATTGAACACACACCCACCCACCCACAGACAGACTATGTCCCGAAAACCACTTTTTTGGATTCAGGGGACCTCAAAACGTGTATTTCCATCAAAATCTCGACATCGAATTTTTGACATGAATCCAATACTTTCTCTCTCATATATATTAACATATATATAGAAGTAAGAGAAAGTAAAAATTAGGCAATGTGGTTGCAAAACATTTCTGCTTTGGGGTTTATATTTAGTCTTTTTGGAATTTAAGGCCATATAGACTCTAGAGCAGTGGTTCCCAACCTTTTTTGGCCCATCGCCCCTTTCTGGAGGTTGTCTATCACCTATCCCCCCCCCCTTTTATTTTCATTACATGATTTAAAATTTTTAACAAAAAAGTACTTTATTTCAAAGTGAATCACTACTTAAGTTCCTCAGGTAACATTTTCTTTTCAAAGTGAAAAAATACAACACCTGCAGAAATAGTGACTGAAACGTTGAAATTTTCAAATATGAGTAGGATGGAAGCCAGGAAAGAAATCAGACAAAAATTTAATCAATCTTTATCTAATTTTTAATTTCGATTGCCGAAGTTTCGGACGCAAATCGCATCCTTCCTGAGGACAATCGGTAGTTAGTAAAATTAGATAAAGATTGATTAAATTTTTGTCTGATTTCTTTCCTGGCGTAACCTTTTAAAAATCTAATAATCATTTTATTTTTATGAAGAAAATAACAAAAATGGATCTTTAATGATTTAATGAAAACAAAAATGACAAAAATTATTAATCAATTCTAGATTGAGACGTTTCAATTCTAGATTAGAATTATCTTCAGACTATTTTATTTTTATGACAATATTTTTTCCTCTTCTTTCCTGACCATCCTGTAAATAGGAGATTTTTCTCTTTGATTTATTCTTTTAAATTTTAGTTAACTCTAATAATTTTTCCCCCTTTGAATACTCATCGCCCCCCAATCGCCCCCCGCTTATTTATCGCCCCCCTGATATCTCAAATCGCCCACTTGGGGGCGATCGCCCCCAGGTTGGGAACCACTGCTCTAGAGTATAGGTCCACTTGTTATTTTAATTACGATACAAGAAACTAAACATATGTCAACAGAAAAAATCTGGTGAGACAAGCAAAGAACACAACTTTCGATTAACGAAGGTAAGAGAAAGTTGTGTGCTGTACGACAGTCACACCAGATTTTTTATATTCAGGGGACCTCAAAACGTGTATATCCATCAAAATATCGACATCGAATTTTTGACATTAATTCAATACTTTCTCTCTATATATATATGTATATTAATATATATCATAGAGGTAAGAGAAAGTAAAATTTATAAACATAGAAAAATATTTATATTTTGTTACCATAGCAACCATTTCGAGAAAGTAAAAATTGGCTATCTATTTCAAATATATTTTTTTTAAAAATAAAGTCATGATTTTTACTTTCTCTTTAAATTAAAATTATTTTTTTTTTTAATTCCCCATTTAAAATTATTTTCTAATAATTTATATTCTTTCTAATTGAATAATTTGGGTCTTTGCCAATTATCTATTAGTATAGGATGCGGTCCCCACCCCCACCCACCCCCCACTCTCGGATGCCCTAGCCCGGAGCTCGCTCGCCATTGGCTTATTAATCTCATAGAGCAGCTTGAATTCGAGTCTATATGCTAAGTCAATTAGAAAACTATCCTTTATATTTAATAGCAAAGTCAAAGAGGCTTCAGTAGTGGGGGAGCAGTGATAAGTGAAGCACCTTCCGTGTTAAAAATTCCAACCTTCATTTGGATCATGGCGTCGCTTGGGGTAGACGTGCCTCTGCTGGGCTCCAGTAAAAAATTCGCGTTTCTTCTAAACTTCAACAACATTTGAGGTGAATTTCATTTCTCCACGTTCATTAATACTTGGTTTATTATTTTAAATATTAGAAATTTAAATGGCTCCACAAAAAATTATTATTTATATACTGTATTATATATAAACGTAGTAGTGATTTTATAAAAATGTATTCAAATGAGTCAGTGTGGGAATATAACAAAATATTTTTATATATCGAGGTGGTCGAAAGTTTCTTTCTAGGCGATAAGTGCATTTATTTTTTTAATTAATTATTTTCTAGATTTATCTATTTGAATCAGATATTAGTATTCCAAACATCTCTATTCTTTTCGGACTTTAACTAACAAGTCATAGAGATAAAAATCTAACAAAGCTGTGTGATATTATTTATTGGCGAGGCCAAACATCCCGTGGCCCCCGGGAATTTATTTTTTTAATTTAATAAAATAAATAAATAAAATATTTAAATACAAATAATAAATTAGACTAATTGATTTGGCTCTCTCTACTCTCTTGCAAGGGTCAGTGTGCAAGTCAGGACAAGTTTGCTGGATGGGCTAACTAATATAATAGGAACGTTGCATAGATTAACATATCGATTACAAACCTGAGTATAGGCTATTCCACTAAAGCATAAGATTATTCTTGCAGTTTATATCTCAATCTTTTTTCATTCAATTTGATGACTTGTTTCTCGAATTTTTTCACTAACTAGCTGCGCGCCTGTCTTCGGGGGGCACCGAGTCAGGCAAATTTCGACCTCCTGGATACCCTTTGTTAGATATTTACTTACTTTCTATTTAATAGAGAGAGGATAATCAATTCATTTATATGCAGTGGTGGATGAAATCCAATCAAAGGGATTGCAACTCAACCCTTGATTAAATTATTTTTTATAAGATCTAAATAAAAATCAAAATATACCCAATTAGTGAAAATCGACTAGCTGCGTTGCCAGCTTCGGTGGGCTTCTCTCATTGATATTTAGTTTTTTCAAATAAGAACCTCGTACTTAACAAGGGCTCTCGTATGGCGGCCTCTTTTTTAATCATGCCTCAACATTCACTTCACTTTTTACTTTCTCGTATAAATAAACAACATTTAATGCCATTGATTTAGAAAATTTAAATTGCTCGGGACATGAAACGAACCTCTGATCCATAGATCAAGAAATAGAGATTTCTGTGTTTCGCCAGCCGAAATTTTTTTTTTGCGTATTTAACACTTTATCGAAGTAAATATTTTAATATCCCCTTGACTTAATACTAAATAAGAAAGCGGATTTTTAGTCCCTTAAATATAAAACAAATCTTTTATAGCTAATCGCTTGTTTTATATTTGTAAGCCCAAACGATTAAGTCCATCTAATGGATAGATCCGGATCGAGCTGTGATGATACTTTATCAACTTAGCTTGTAGCTCAGAGTATTTTTTTCCTCCGTGAGGCCAAGCGAATACAAGTTACTATGGCAATTAAGACCCCTTTCCTATTAATTTAACATAGATCGTGTAAGAGTTTCTTATTGAGTGAGGCCCAAACATCCTTTCTATGGCCCCCGAGAATCTAGAACCCAGTGATCTCCGCCTTTCTCGGGGGTTCCTTTCACCAATAAAAAACACTCACACGTCTTGTTAAATATATCTATGACTTAGTTAAGTCCGAATCGAGGTTTTTGCCTCCGTGAGGCCAAGCAATACTAGTTACTAGAAATAAGACTTATTAATTTTTATATATTTTTTGTCTATTCATCAAATTTTAATTTATTATATATTTTTTACATTTTTTCTTAGATTATTCCTTTATTAATTATTTAAGATATTTATTTCTTTTTGTCCAAATTTTTTACTTGAAATATCAATCTAAATATTTTTTCATTCGTTATAAACTTTCCAATATCTTTTGTTATCGTTTGATAAGAGAGATTCTAAAATAAGTTTTTTTTCAGATTCGTGTTTTCCGGTGCATTTGAAATTCTTTAACTGAATTCAAGGACTGCAAGGAGCTTCACTGCCCCCAAGGGTAAGAACATTATTTCAGAGTCTAGTAACACATACACCCCTCTTCACCCTTTCACACTTACACACAAATGCCTCTAAATATTTTAAAAATATGGTGTGACTGGTAGGGACACAGCACTTATCTTACCTTCAGTATTTGATAGTTTTGTTACAATTATTTCTTAATTCCTATACGAATTGAAACTTAATAAGCTTATTAGTAAGCCCTAGGTTTAATAATTTCTTATATTTACCTAAGAATAGGGCTTGATATTATTTTTTCTTCAATTAAATAAAATATTTATTATTTTAATTTTTTTATTTTGCTCATTTAGCCTACGAGTTTCAGATATGAGGGAAGTTCATTAAAAATACCATATACTCATCTACATACAGGTCCAAATGCCTTTACACATATGCATATTAAGATTTTTTCTAAATATCAACAAATTGGCTTAATATTTTTCAATTTCATATAAATTACTTTAAATAAAATTTCCAAATTTATTTTGATATCTTTTGATAAGAGAGTGAGTGAGATCCTAAAAGATGTTCTCTTTTGCAGATTTGTGTTTGTGCGTGTGTGTGTGTTTCGTCAGTGCAATTGGATTTTGATGCTGAGAAGCTGAGCGCAACGACTGCAGGAGCTTCGAGTGACCTTCAATGCCCCGAGAGGTAAATATTTCATCTGGTAGTAACATGCACCCTCCCACACACCCACATACACACATACATAAATATAAATTCATAAATCGAATAATATAATATAAATTATCTGTTTCTAATGAATTTTTTTCTTTTTGTTACAGAACTCCGAGACGGTATCAAAGGTAATAATTGCATGGTGCAATGATTTTGAAGGGGGTAGATTAGATTAGCTTTTTTTAGGATGTTGTTTTTTTTCAGCTGATCCGAAATAGATTTAGACTTTTGTTACTTTTTTTAAATATCAATCACCAATTAATCATTTACAGAAATAATCGTTTTAATGAATAAATTATAAATAAAATAATTTTCATATTTTCATATTTTAATTTGCATTTTTAAATTTTCATTTCTAATTTCTTAATTAAATTTGGATTTTATTAAAAATATTTTCAAAAATTTGATACAATTTTTTGCTAAAAATTTAATTTAATTTTTTTTTTTAATTTTATTAAAAATTAGATTAGACTTCCACCCCACCTGCATCGGGAGAGAGGATGCCTCTCTCTCCTGCATCGCGGGACATCATCAACTTGGTACCTAGAACTTAAGGTGTGATTTATATACAAATACAAATTTAAATGTATTTACTTTTCGATCTATAATTTGAAAATTCATTTTCACACCTTAAATTGTAGTTTAATAGTTTAAATATAGAGGGGAGGGAGGGATGCACCATGCCAACGAGAGGGATTTTATATTTGAACCTGCAGCTATTTCTCATGAAGCTATTACTGGAGAAATCAACGAGAATATTCTTCAATTTGGGCCTCTGTTGGAAAATCGTTGTTGCTATTAGCTTCAGGTGGCTTCTCTAATCTTTAGCTATTTCGTTTTGTTAGGGTCCCTTGATTGTATTTGTATTTAGGACCCAACAGAGAGGTAAAATGAATTATATTTTCGTTGATTTGTTCCTTGAACGATTCATAAGGAGATGCAGTCAGATCTGACTGAAAGATTGAGGTCCAGGTTCTCAAGTGTTCTTGTGTTTGCGAAAAGACGTCTTTTAATGACGCAAATGTAGTCTGAGGTGTCTCTATGGGTAAACGAGAGTCAGGGAGGGATGTCGTTTTTCCAGGGATAGCCTGGATGTAAATAACACATACCCTTAAGGCCAGGGACAGGCCCGAGGGCCCCGCCGATCTGATGGTGGGGACCGGGTATATACAATCTCAATTCGTTCGAATTTTTTATTAGGCTAGGTAGGATCTCTTTCAAGCCCCCTGGTCTCTCGTTTACTCGTAATCCAAAAAAATCACGTTCATTCTCATTGATATGATTTCTTAGGACATCCGACTTTCGGGTTTTCGGATTATAAATCGCAATTCTTTTTTGAAATTCCTTTCTTTCTTTTGATGCGAATAAAAAAAAAAAAACAAAAAACAATTATCCGTGAAGCACATATTTTTGCTTGAATTCTTTTTGAATTTCTTTCCAAATTTTGTTTTCGTTTTATTTAAAAAAAAAAGAAGTCTTCAAGATCAAATATTACGTGAAATTTCAATAAGTAAGTACATTTCAAATACAATATTTATTAAAATAAAATGAGCCAAACTAATTCAAATTTCCTATTTTTCAGATGACTTGTACTTCTTTGACGTTCTTGTTTTCACTTTGGTTAAATAAAAACATAAAGTTATTTATGAAGGAAACATTTTGGCTTAAGAGTGTATCATTATCATCCATTGTTACCAACTCAGAATTTTGTTGTTTTGGAGTTTTTGATAAAGCCCTACACAGTAAGTAAATAAAAAAAAAAAAAAAATTAAACCCACCCCTTCTGGAATTTGCCCTTTGTGCGATAGCTACGCCACTGTTTATTTAAACTTGTGGTGTGTGATCAAATTTGACAATTTTTTCTGCATTTTTATACTAAAACTCCTAAAATCGCGAACTCATTTTTTTAAAATGAATTTTTTTTTTGTAATATATTTTATAAATACGTTTGGTGAAGTGCAAATAAAAAAGAGAAGTCTTCAAGATTAATTTTGAAACCAACAAAATTTCAAAAGTTAGTAAATTTTCTATAAGTGATAAAATCAAAATATGAAAACTAATTTTTTTTAATTTTTTTTAGGTGAAATTAATGTTGGTGAGGATTGGTGGGCTATGAGGGGAGGAGGAGGCCCAAAAAAACAATCTTACGCTTTTTCGGATTATAAGTAAATGTCACCTACAATAGTTATTGATATTGAAATAAAATGAGCATAACTAATTCGAATTTTATATTTTCAGATGACTTGTATTTCCTTGGCGTTACTTTTTTCATTTTGGTTAAATAAAAACCTAAAGTTATTTAATAATATAAATGAGGAGGATTCAATTCATCGAATTTTGTTATTTTTGTGCTTCTAATATACACAGTGAGTAAATAAAAATTTCTGTAATTTGCCCCTTGGGGGTTAAATACGCTCGTGGTCGCTATCCTCGTACCCACAAGAGTACCCTGAGCATATCGATTTCCTATTGATTTTAATTTAGATAGACTTAATATTCATTTTTTTGACTTAATGAGTTATAAGCGACAATTCAAATAAAAAGGATCTTTTTTTTGAGATCGGAATAAAATCAACTTCTTGACTTGTTAGAAAAGGACTGGCTGTCATGTTGGCCTTAACCCAATGGTAGCCTCTTTTGCCTACTAGGCGACAAAAATTTATTTCAATTAATTGATTAATCAATTGAATAAAATTGGCCTCCGATGCCTAAAAATTTTAAATAAAAAACGGACTGACATATGTGAATAGAAAAATAAAGAAGAAAAGATCTTAAGGAGGGTGCAGCCAGGAGAAACTATTTTAATTTCTTTTGGTCGACGTTTCGGACGCCAATTGCGTCCTTCTTCGGGACCAAAGATTGTTAAAAAGCACACATGGATTTTGGAAAAAAAAATTGGAGAAAAGAAGAATTGGAAAAAATAACGCACAGAGAGCTCTTCTCGTACACAAAAGGATGCCTTTGTCAATATTGTTCAAATATTTTTTACATGCCACAACAAAATCCATGTGTGCTTTTTAACAATCTTTGGTCCCGAAGAAGGACGCGATTGGCGTCCGACACGTCGACCAAAAGAAATTAAAATGGTTTTTTATTCTCCTGGCTGCAAATTTACCTTCCTTAAGATTAATAAATAACAGCCATTTTACACTTTTATTATGAAGAAAAGAGAAAGGGTTAACTCTAGTAACTCGTGCTCGATAAATAGAGATAAAAGCCCTGAATGTAAATTAAAAAAAAAAAGATATTGTTTAAAAACTTTAATAATTACTATTAACAAAAAGGGAAAACAGTTTGGCGTATAAATAAATATTTCGAAGGGCCGGAAGTGAAAATTTGCCGAGAGACACGTTAACGACTGAAAAGGGGACGGAGGTCTCCTCTTTCTGAGGAAATTTATGGGCCAGGGTGAATTCCATGAGATAAAGACCATTGGGGGAAAGAGAGTAGAGACAAGACCTATTGTCAATTAGAGATCACTTTCAACGTAAAAAATTTAAATAGTCAGAAAGTGTATCACAAGAGACGGAGTAATACAGTAGGTCTATTTTAAAAATAAAATTTCTATACTCTGCTAAAACTATTTTATATTAAAAAAAATAAGTTTATTAAAGCCTTTGTGGTTTGTATTATTATTATTATGGGAATTTTTAATTATAGGCCACATTTTGTATTAATTATTTAATAAAAATATAAATACATACAACGTTTCGACTGCTTATTCTACAGCCGTTATCAAGCTCGGTTCACTTGAATCGGAGCAAGTGAACAGTACTTGATAACGGCTGCAGAATAAGCAGTCGAAACATTGTACAGTGAGCGCCACAATTAAGTCCCACTTATGCGTATTCTACTTATGATTATTTTATATATACGTTCAAATTTGGGGGGGGGGTTTTGGGGGGGGGGGGGGGAGGGGGGTCCTGGTTCGACTCCAGGGGGTGCATTTTTGCCCAATCTTAAGCACAAACATATCTCGCAAACTTGCTATCTTAAATATTTCTCGACACAAAAAAATCTGATGAGTCAAGCACAGAACAGAACTTTCTATTACCGAAAATAAGAGAAAGTTGTGTGCTGTGCGACCAGTCACACGAGACTTTTTGTATGCATTGCTAAACGTCTATATTTATTCAGTTAGATCTATATTTGAATGTGTGTCTGGAAGAAGGGCATATGTTACATTTTTAAATGAAATGAAATAGTGTTTTACTTGTCTTTAAAATCCTTTTTCTAATGTAATTTGGTGGTTTAACACATTAATTTTTTTAGTCAAAAAAGAAGATCATATGTGTGACTTTTGCAATTAATTAGTTCCTTAACATGAGCAACTTCAGTTTTTCGCTTCTCCTGTAAAATTTTAAAATTGTAACTTATGCCCTTCTTCCAGACACCCATTCATTTATTCGTCCTGAGGTTGTGAGTAAATTGCTCTCTAAACGTCAATGAAAACATATCCATTATTTACTGACTGCTTTCATTCAGTCCTTGTTAATGAATAAACATTATTTATTAAACTTAACTACTGAGTTTATTGTGTAACTGCAAAAGGTTAAAATTTATTTAATAAGCTTATCATCTCGAAACGCTGGAAAAGTTTTTCATAAAAATATTATTTATTTCAACGATATATTGATGATTGACGAACTCATCTATTTTTACCTTCTCTTACCTCTATATATGTTAATATATAGAAAGAGAAAGTATTAGATTCATGTCAAAAATTCGATGTCGAGATTGTTGACGGATATACACGTTTTGAGGTCTCCTGAATCCAAAAAAGTTGTTTTCCCGACATGGTCTGTCTGTATGTCTCTGAACAAAATATCTCAAGAACGAAAAGAGCTAGGAAGTTGAAATTTTATATTTAAGTTAGACACACCCCCCCCCTTGCACGTGACACGAAGCTTTTGAATAAAATCGACCAAAGAGTACTAGTACTTTACTGATGCACTTTTTCAGTTTTTTTCGATTTTCTCAAAATTCGCTCCAACGATTTTTTTTTAAATTCATAAATCAACTATTTTTAGATGCTCTTTAAAATGTATATTCTCATTTTGCCATTGAAATCTTCTGAAGACCACTTTACTCTTGTACTCCATAGAAAAGATAGGAGAAATGTTTGCCATGGTAACAAAATATAAATATTTTCACATATAAATTTTACATCTTGAATTCAAATGTACACTACTGTCGGAAACTAAATATTACTAAATATATATCTCAACCTAAAAAATCTGGTGTAACAAGCCCATTTTTTATTTTTTTATTTTTTATTTTGTTTTAGTCTATCTAGGAGTAGAGGTTAGGTCTCCCTATTCACCCAATAAATTTTCTGTCTCATTTATCACTTGCGAGGCATGTTTGGAGCTTGCCAATAAATTACATGTAAAACAAACCCAGCTCGTTCATCTTGGGTAGCTCGAAATAGGAGCACAAGTGACAGCCCTCAGTCCCCTTCTACAACCACTTTTCAACACGCGAAAAGATTTATAAACATTGCGTGAATATAAAATGACCTTTTTTTTTGTTTCTTTAACTGTTCTCATTCAGAAATGGCAAGGATGTTGCAAGTTATATCAAATAGAGATGATCAAGAATGGCCAAGATACGAATTCAATTTTATTACGTCTCGGAGATGACTGTTTTTATTTTTCCCATAGGCCAAAAGGGACAAAACAAAGGGTCTTTCGGACAGGAAGCAGCTTAACTAACGAGACGTTTTCTGTCTCATTCAGGTCGTCTAATTTACCTTCAGCCCCTCGACACCGGCACACGACACTTCCATTAACACTGACAGGCCAAAAGGGCGTACCTGAATGGGAACCCTCTCTCGTCCTCTTCAGGGCATTCTCTTTGCGGAAATATTAAATCGAAACTGTCTGCCCTTTTATTTTATCAATATCAAAAAACTTCCTAATGAAAATATCCGCTTTTAGATACTTTAAAAAAAAGGCCGCTGATCGTGACCAAAATTAAATGTAATCGTGATATTCTGATTTTGTGATGATACTCAATTGATCTAGCTAGCTAGCAGATACTTGGACAATTTAGACTACAGTATATTTATCAAAATTTCAAAATCAAAATACTTAAGTGGTGTTGCTGAAGTTGGTTTACTTAGAAAAAAGAAGACTCAATTTTTCTGAAAATTTTTTTCTCTGGCAAATATAAGGTGATAATTTCCAAATATTTCGGAGTCCTATGGCACTTATTCTCTTTACCTCTTTCTTCACGTATGTCCCATACCATTAGAATGCTTGAAATCAACATGGCAAATTATTCAAATACAGTAGAACCTCGCTTAACGAACACATCTCATAACGAGTGTTTCGCATAATGGGCAAAATAATTTGTAAAAGAAAAAAAAAAAAAAGAACAAGCGAAGTTTCGCATAACGTGTACTAAACACTGACTTCGTCAAAATAAAAGTCTGTCTAATTAGTTTATAATTTGACTTTTATTTTTACTATTTGCGCACTTTTAAATTTAGCGATTACATTTTACAAAAAAAAAAAAAAAAATATAATTTTTTTTTTTTTTTTTTTTTAAACACTCACAATTTTTTTCCCATTCACCCTCACATTCACACGTCTTTTCGGCAACTTAGACCATTTAAAATATTTTACGATAACCGTTAATTATTAATATATCTATTGGGTGTCCAGGCATTCTTATTTAATTGTTCCTGAAGAAGGTCACAGAATGAGTGGCCGAAATGTTGTAATTTTACAAATAAATCACACTTAAACCGAAAATCAAATTCTTTTACTATTGATAACAACTATGAAAGCCTAAACTCCAAAATGTAAATGCTATATTTATAAATTTGATTTAAAAATAAATGATTTAAGACTTTAGAATAATGGCAATAAATGAGGAGTAATTTCATTTAAAATTTTAATAAATATTCGAACTAAAATTATAATATTGTAAGTACAGTAAGTGTAGTTATTATTATTGTAAGAATGGCAAAAGAAAACAATTCGGTTCTAAATGTTAATCGGCAATTTATCTTATTACCTGGCTTTTAGGGTGTCTTTGTAATTTTTTCCAGACATATTAAAAACGTATGGATTAACATAAAAAAATATAAATTCCATGTGTCTACCGGTTGTCAGGGAGATGTCATAAAGTGGCCAGAGCTCTGGAGGATCTCAAGGGATTTCGATGGACAAGTTGCCAGGACAACTTTACGATATCCCCCTTCAAGTCTGACTAAAAGCTAACCGCCACAATTATTTAAAATTCATGCAAAATTCCGCTTGTTAAAAAATTAATACATCGCTCTTTTTGCCCTCCCACAAGGGACGCGTGCGAGTGACGATTAATTAGGGTCTCAGTTAAAAAATTAGCCGTGTCGGGACTTTTTTTTTTGTTGATGTTTTGTTTTCGTTTTTTTTTTCACTTTCCCCCAAGCTGGCGCCGAAAAAAAAAAAAAAAACAGTCACATTAAAAAGGTGATCGTGTTGAAGAGTTCCCCCCGCCTCCTATGCCCTGGGTCCTAATCCATTAACCGTTGCCGCCCAGGAAAAAAAATCGTCTCGAACCCCACAAAACTAAAGAAGGAAGGGCCAAATTGAGTTTTAATGTTTCAATATGTCTCTTCTTTGTTTATCATAATAAATAAATTCTAGAGTCTAGTCTCCACTAGCAAAAATATCAAGGAGGATAAAAAATCTCTAACTAGATTGAGGTTTTCAAAATAAATTTCTCTTTTTCTCTCATAATACCTAGTAGGCTAATATTTTGGTAAAAAAAAAAATTGGTGCGACTGGTTGGACAGCACACAACCTTCTCTTAGCTTCAGTAATGTCCGATTATGGAAAAATAATAGATTATTTCATTTATGGAAAAAATAATCGATTATTTCTTTTTTTTTTATTTTTTTTTTTAAACATTCACACAGACTTTTCGGCAACTTAGGCCATTTAAGACTTTGGCGATAACCGTTATTGGTTAATGTACATATTGGGGGTCCAGGCATTCTTATTTAAGCCATTTGGTATCCAAATGCCTTAAATAAAATCATCGGACTGCCGATGCGACGTTTGGTATACGAGGTTAGCACGCTAAGCCCTACACCAAGCCCCGAGGGCATCGATTATTTCATTTATGGAAAAAATAATCGATTATACCTTCTTTTTTTTCTCTGGGAAAATTTCCATTATTTTCCACTCGTGAAAACCATTTGACTTTTTTTTTTAATTTGTAAAACGAAAATTCTTTTTGTAAAATTTCCTTTTTTTCCCACTCGTGAAAATTATTTGACTTTTTTTTAGAATGCGAGTCTCATCTCATCTTTTCAAACGCTTGTTTCCAGAAAATAATCAATTGTAAAAAATAATCGATTGTTTTTTAAGGAAATAATCGATGAATAATCGATTATTTTGCCCCAGCCCTAATTGCAAGTGGTGTTTTATGCTTGTCACACCAGATTTTTTGTGTCGACTTACATTTATTTTTCGGCAACACCTTAGAATTCAAGATGTAATATTTATAAACATAGAGAAATGATTTGTTACCATGGCAACTATTTGACCCATCTTTTCTATGAAGTGCAAGAGCAAAGCCTGTCTGGACCCCAATATATATATATATTTATAATAACGGTTATCGTTAAAGTCTTATATGGGCTAAGTTGGCGAAAAGACTGTGTGTGAATGTGAATGAGAAAAAAAGTGTGCGTGTTAAAAAAAATAAATAAATAAAGCCTCTTCAAACAAATGAAGGACTCGGCTGCAGATAGTGCTAACCCACAATTATGACAACCCCGACCTTTTCAGCACCATTAATTGTGCAAAGGCCTATGCTAGTTATGCAATTTGTTTCTCCGCCTGATATTGCAATTCAATTGGTGTTCTCTCAGTAGCAAATTGAAATATCTCAGAACTATATATTTATGGGTTAACACTATCTGCGTCCAGCACCTTCAATTTTGAGAGTAAAATGAGAATATACATTTTAAAGTGCTTCTAAAAAATAATTGATTTATGAATTTTGAAGGGAATGTTATTTGCTGATTAATAATTAAATTTTTGATAGTCCTCTATAAAGATCATTAAAGCTTAATTCTCCCTCAAGGAACAAATTATATTTTGAGATAAATTATTCCATTCATTTTTTTTATGTCACCTGTTAATATGCTGACATGTTCATTAATTTCATTCACCCACTCCTAAATACTTGAAGATTTGTCATTAGATTTCTCTGCTGAGAGAATTTTAAATTTATTCATAATAAATAGTCTATACATGTGTCAAATATGACATTTATATAAGCTATACAAAATATAAATCATTAATTAATTAGCAAAAAAAAAAAAAAAAAGATATAAGTATTTCAAGCCGGAATAAAAATCATAGCAGGAATAATGGTGCTTGAAGAGGTGGCTGTGATGTAAAATCTAAAAATCTGGTGTGACTGGCGCACAGCACACAACTTTCTCTTACCTTCGGTAATCGAAAGTTGTGTTCTGTGCTTGTCACACCAGATTTTTTGTGTCGACATGTATTTAGTTTCCGACAGTAGAGTACAATTGAATCGTTTATTTCAGAAACCACCTAAGTGCGCTTTTTTCAACTTTCGTAAAACTAAAGAAAACTGTTTTGCAGCTTAAGTATAGGTCTAGTCTTCTTCAAATATTTTTTTACCAAATAAAAAACATGCTATTGGGATAATCTAAAAGAGATGTATTAACCTTTAAATTGTACAGTAGCACCAAAAACACATGATTTGAAATTTTGTCGCTTAGGTGGTTTCTGAAATAAACGATTCAATTGAATTCAAGATGTAAAATTTATAAACTTGGGAAAATATTTATATTTTGTTACCATGGCAACCATTTCTCCTATCTTTTCTATGAAGTACAAGAGTAAAGTGGTCTTCAGAAGATTTCAATGACAAAATGAGAATATACATTTTAAAGAGAATCTAAAAAATAATTGATTTTTGAAATAAAAAAATTCTTTGGAGCGAATTTAGAGAAAATTCGAAATAAACTGAAAAAGTACATCAGTAAAGTACTAGTACTCTGGTCGATTCTGTTTAAAAGCTTCATGTCACTTCCCTTGGGGGTGACTAACTTAAATTTTAAATTTCAACCTCCTAGCTCTTTTCGTTCTTGAGATATTTTGTTCACAGACATAGACAGACAGACACACAGACAGACCATGTCGCGAAAACCACTTTTTTGGATTCAGGGGACCTCAAAACATTTATATCCATCAAAATCTCAACATCGAATTTTTGACATGAATCCCATACTTTCTCTCTCTATATATTAACATATACTGTATATAGAGGTAAGAGAAAGTAAAAAGATAACAGCCAAGATAGAATGAGTTTAATAAATCACAGATGTTACGGATTTAATATAACTCAGAAAGTGAAAAAACTAATAAAAGGAAAACGGGGCAACGAATAATTCGTGGTTCGGGCGATGGTACTAAATGTGAACCAATGTCTTAATTAGTGGTCGCAGTTTATGGATTGCGAATGAAATTGAATGAATAAAAAATATGGTGTGACTGACCGCACAGCACACAACTGTGCTCGTCACACCAGATTTTTGTGTCGACATATATTTTGTTTTCGCCGATATACTAGAATTCAAGATGTCAAATTTATAAACATGAGAAAATATTTAGCCCTATATTTTGTTACCATGGCAACCATTTCTCCTATCTTTGAAGTACAAGAGTAAAGTGTGTTTCAAACAATTATGAGAGCAAAATGAAAAATATACATTTTGAAGAGCATCTAAAAAATAATTGATTTTTGAATTTTATTCAAAATCGTTAGAGCAAATTTTGAGAAAATCGAAAAAAAAAAAAAACTAAAAAAGTGCATCAGTAAAGTACTAGTATTTTTTGCCCGATTTTGTTAAAAAACTTATTTTCACACTCCAGAAAGGTGCCTAATTTAAATATAAAATTTCAATCTCCTAGCTCAATTCCTTCATGCTTAATATTGAACATCCACACACAGACAGACAGATCATGTTGCGAAAACCACATTTTTGGATTCAGTGGACTTCAAAAGGCGTATATCCATCTAACCTTACTCGACATCGAATTTTTGACATAAATCCAATACTTTCCCTTTATTATATTGTTTTAATTTAATTTTATGCTTAATCTAAATACAATGTTACGATTTTTGCTTGCTTGGAAAGACTCTTTTCAAAAAATTATAAACAATATGGAAGCTCCTAATTTTTTGTGCAGGTTATATTAACGTCACTTCCTTTTGATTCTATGTATGGATTCTGACAGGGGTCCTCTAATTGTCGACTTTTTCACACTTTGAGTTGTGGCCTTCACATCCCTCTACTTAAATAAACAGAGAGAGAGGAGAATAATTCTTTATTTTTAATAAATATAATTCCATTTAGGAATTCATGCTTCATTTATTATATTCATTCTTCTGACCTGACAGCTAATGGAGTTTTTTTTTTTTTAATATACTATGACTCCCCCTTTCTCTTGTCGACTGTCAATGTGTCCAAATAGAAAACGAAGACGAGATAATTTTCTAACATAACGTTCACAGTTCGAACATTTAGAGCTACTTGAATTGAAAAATGATTTTTTAATTATTATTATTAATGAACGAACAAATAAATTGGTATAGAAAGTACATTTTCTCTTATTAAAAAAAAAATAAAATTTTTTAATATCGGGTATATAGTCTACTTAATTACATGAAAAATATATATTTTTACTTTCTCTTACCCTATTTTAAAATAATAATAAAGTAATAATAAATAAAAATAAAATTTTGTACTTGTTTACGGGAATATAAATATAAATCAAATTTTTAAGTAGTAATTTTTAAAATTTTATATTAAAAATAAAGTTTAATTCTCAAAAAAAATCTTTCTCAATTCTCGGGGGGGGGGGGAGGGTGTAATTACCTCCTTTACCCCCACTTGTATCCACTCTTGATTCATATAAATCAATTATTATTTAGATGTCCTTTTAAAAAATATATCAGTAATATTTTTCGTGAAAATTGTTTGAAGTACACTTTACTGATGTAGTAGTTCAGATTTTTCAAATTCACTTTCCGACTCTTCCTTCCATAGAGCCAATGTTAAATTTCATATGGGGATTTTAAATCTTTCGACATCGGAGGCTATTTAATCTTATTGATATTTAACTAAAATTTACAATAATAGATAGAATAGTAGAATAGTAGAATAATATATTATTTTATTGGGTAATCCATGAGTTTACTTTTATGTCTATTGATAGAATTGTTTCAGTAGAAAATATTCATGTTAGATATGGATTGATTATATGTGCATGTTTTCAACTAACATCAGTAAAGTACAACTAAACAATAGGCATTAATATTGACTTTTATCTTAATCAGATTAGTCTAAATAAGCAGATTAAAGAGAATATAAAATTTAAATAAAATCAAGCCTAATTCTGTTTATGACAAAAAAATTGTACCAATCTATCATTATTGAGTTACACTAGTAGCAAAATCTGGTGTGATATTTTAATATAGCTAAGAGAAAGTAAAAATAGTTTGAAGTCAAACAAAAGAGGTTGTCACGTTAAAAAGCCACCGGCTGTGTAGAAGAAACAGCCAACACCAAATTTTTTTTTACGATTTGCTATATTAACTCTTGTGTAGAATGGGTGATAATTTAGACTGGAAATCAAAAGGCTTGAAATGAATATAAGATAAGCGTAATGTATTACAAAACTGAAGCAACTGGTGCATCACAATAATTCCTTCATACTAAAAAATGTTAGAAAATAATTTAAAGTCATCAATAATTTTCTATTTTCGCCAGAATTTTTTTTTTTAATTTTATATTTTTACAAGTGTTACTTTCTCTTACTTATATACGTAATATATAGTGAGAAAGTATTGGATTCATGTCAAAAATTTGATGTCGAGATTTTGATGGATATACACGTTTTGAGGTCCCCTGATTCCAAAAAGGTGGTTTTCTCAACATGGTCTGTCTGTGAACAGAATATCTCAAGAATGAAAAGAGCCGGGGGGCCTGGCAACGAAGAAGAGCAACAGTCACCACAATCGTTGCGGTTAAGTAATGCCAAGCACAGCGAAAGCTCGGGATTGGTTACCCCCGGCTATCAGCGTGTGGAACGCCCCCCGGTAGTCATCGATACTATGTATTTTCAATTAAATAAATAAATTCATCACCCCTAAATGGCTTCTATAGCCGAAAAGGGTTAAAAAAAAAATGAAAAGAGCTAGGAGGTTAAAATTTTATGGACGTGACACGAAGCTTTTGAACAAAATCGGCCAAAGAATACTAGTACTTTACTAATGTATGAATTAATAAATATTTAATTATTTACTGATGTACTTTTTCAGTTTTTTTTTTTTTTTTTTTTTTCATTTTTTCAAAATCCGCTCCAACGATTTGGATTAAAACTCATAAATCCATTATTTTTTAGATGCTCTTTAAAATGTATATTCTCATTTCGCTCTCAAAATTGTTTGAAGCATACTTTTATTCTTGTACTTCTTAGGTAAGATAGGAGAAATAGTTGTCATGGTAGATACACATAGATACACACAGTCTTTTCGGCAACTTAGGCCATTTAAGACTTTAAACGGTAGCCTACTCGTTATTTGTAAATATATCTATTCGAGGTCCAGGCATTCTTATTTAAGCCATCCAAATGGCTTAAATAAAATCATCGATTTGCCTAAGATCCGAACCCTCGATCCGCGGTATACAAGGCAGGCGCGCTATCAACTACGCCAAGCCCGAGTTTATAAATTTTACATCTTGAATTCTAATATATCAGCGGAAAGTAAATATATGTCCACACAAACAAATCTGTTGTGAAAAGTACAGAATACAACTTTTGATTACCGAAGGTAAGAGAAATTTGTGTGCTGTGCGACCAATCACAACAGATTTTTTTTCTTTGGGACAAATTTTAAACAGCAAATAACACTTTTAATACGAAATAGACTAGATATGAGATAGAGAGGTCTATTTGATCTGTTTTTTCTTTAATTCGTGTCACCCAATTTTATTCGTATCTATAATAGAGTGATATAAGTGGGAATTCGAAGCCGATGAGATCCTAATTTATGAGAGGTTAATTGTTAGGCAAGTAGCGTGGGCAAAACGGCCGAAAAAAGGTCGGCTCTTTGAGGTGCGCCAGTGACATGGGCCCTTTTACGTGTGTCGGCTTCAAATGCATGTTCCTTGCAGGGCTGATTAGTTACAGACTCTCTCCCTCTATCAATTATCCCCCTCTCTCTTTCTTTCTCTTTTTAAGAGATAAATATCAAGAAAAGAGAATCGTTCTATTAGTATTTATATATTCATTCTCTAGAAAAGTTTTAATTAGATTTTAAGTGCTTAATTTTCGGGCCTGAAGATTTCAGATAGCGATTAAAAGAAATTTTTCATTTCTTTCCTTTTTTTTTTAAATCCACATTACCACCTTTTCTCCCTTAAATTAAAATATATTATTAATAAGAAGAGGTTTTCAGTCGCGAGGGCAAAAGCAACCAGGATTTTTACTTTCTCTTACCTCTATATATGTTAATATTTAGAGAGAGAAAGTATTGGGTTCATGTCAAAAATTCGATGTTGAAATTTTGATGGATATACACGTTTTGAGGTCCCCTGAATCCAAAAAAGTGATTTTCGCGACATTGTCTGTGCAAAAAATATCTCAAGAACGAAAAGAGCTAGGAAGTTAAAATTTTATATTTAGGTTAGGCATCCCCCTGCCACGTGACACGAAGCCTTTGAACGAAATCGACCAAAGAATACTAGTAATTTTTTTTTTTTTTTTTTAAACATTCACACTTTTTTCTCATTCACTCTCACATGCACCCACACATTCATACAGTTTTTTCGGCAACTTAGGCCATTAAGACTTTGACGATGACCGTTATGAATATATATTATTTGGGGTCCAGGCATTCTTATTTAAGCCATTTGGTATCCAAATTCCTTAAATAAAATCATCGGACTGCCTGGGGTCCGAACCCGCGACCTTCGGTATACGAGGTTAGCACTCTATCTCCTACACCATACTAGTACTTTACTGATTCACTTTTTCAAATTTTTCAAATTTGCACCATCGATTTTTTTTTTTTAAATTCAAAAATCAATTATTTTTTTGAATGCTCTTTAAAATGTATATTCTCATTTTCCCATTAAAATCTTCTGAAGACCACTTTACTCTTGTATTATATTAATACTTCAAATGAAAGATATGAAAAATTGTTGCCATGGTAACAAAGTATAAATATTTTCTATACTTTTAAATTTTACATCTTGAAATTGGAATGTACCGTATAATCTTATCACTCGTACGATCAATAATACCTATTATTATTTGTAATTCAACAATATGTGAGGGAGCGGGCAGCCAGGAAGTAACCTTCTAAGAAAGGAAAATCAAGAGTAGTGGAGACAGTTTCGGCTATAATTAAATATCGCCAGTAGTCTGCACTCAATTGCCATTGCATTGAGCCAAATGTAGAGTTGTAATTGCACTGGCATTTGAGTGCATACTCTCGAAAATGGCCTGAGGATGGCGATATTTAATTATAGCCGAACTGTCTCCACTACTCTTAAGTTTCATTTCGTAGAGGCTTACTTCCTGGCTGCCCGCTCCCTCACTTCACAAATTGTCATTATTTGTAATTTTCATAAAGATTACATAATTAAATCGTTTTTACATGTAATATGTTTTTATATAAAATAATTTTTTAAGTTATTTTCTCTCTGTTTCTTATGTTTTATTTTTTCTTTGGTTATTGAAAGCTAGATAACCAAATGATCAACTCACTAATCCTATAAGTAGCTTGAGTTAAAATCGTTAAATTTGGCTCAAATGAAAACAAAGATTTTACACTTTACACTTGCTAGTTTATTCCGATAAACCATTTTTTCTCCAATTTAGCTCGAGAAAGCCACATTGCAAATTGGAAATAACACCCATATTTTCCAGAAACCAAGTTAGCCTTTTATTAAAATTAAAAAATTTAAAATCAAAAAATACTCTTAGTATATTTCTTTAGCGATTGGTAGATGTCAACTCCTAACTTGAAAAGTTCTTGTTAATTTCTAGCTGGTTCTAACATCTGCGTAGTCTGCGATTTGGTGTATTTACTTAGGTTGTGAATTATGCCATTTGGAAATAGGGATATCGAATTTTTAGTAAATTTTTCAGCTCTTGTCGAACCTGGTCTATGAATGAGTCATAATATTTAATAGTAAAATATCTTCTTTTGTTTTAAATATTACATTTTGTAATATTCATTTTAAGGTTTTTCCACTTTTATTTTTTCTTCTTCTTTGGGATCGATATTTATCTAAAGACATTTAAAAATTGTCATCTTAGTTCTAGTAGCTAGTGCTTGATATCGTGGTTTGAATTTTTTATATCCTTTTATAATATTAAGTAAAAGTAATTTAGAATCCTTCATTGTTTTAATAAAATTTGAAAATACAGTATAGTATAATTTTTTGCTTAGGCAGAACGCACACCAATTGAATAAAACGTTTTGCTCAATGCCAACACACACCTATTAGGCAAAATGTTTTGCCATTGAGCAATTTTTGACTAATCGGTGTGCGTTGGCATTTTTTGCTCAATGGCAAAACATTTTGTTCAATGATGTCGAATCATGTCCAATTGTGTTTTGTCTCCTCGGTGTGCGTTGTCCCATAGGAAAGCATTGAAAAAGCAGTTTTAGGCAAAAACCTTTTGCTCGATTGGTGTGTGTTCAGCCTTAGGAGTTCTCTATGTTTTCAAGTCAATAGATGTATTGTTTTGTCAATAACAATAAAAGTGCGTATAAAATTTGGCATTTTTGAGTATAGGAATGGTGGTGATGAATCGAGAAGTTGAAAAGGTTTTTCCCTGGTTATTCGGGCGTTTAGGTATCCGGGTGTCTGGGTGTTCCTCTTTGGGGAGTGAGTCTCCTCAGACCGGGCGCCGTCTTGGCGCCCCACGTACCTTCTGTCGGAAAGGGTTTCCTTGTAGCGCATTAGGTCCCCCTCCCCTCTCCCAATCCCCTCCATAGGGTCTCCGTTTTATCGGAGACTTTGGATTTTCCGTTTTAAAACATTCAAGTCACAGACCGGTCATTAAGGCGCTAGTTGGACCACAACACAATCCATTTCGAGAAATAGTATACGTATATTTTATTAGTGTCTCTCTCTCTCTTTTCAATATATGTGAGTGTATATGTGTGGATAAACTATCCAATTGAATTGTATGGGTGACTTTTTAATAAGCATCCCGCTCAAAACAAATAAAGACTTAAAGATATTATCATATATCATATACACTACTAAAACATTAAAACAAACATTATTATGCTAAGATAAAAAATTTGTTTGATATGAATGACACTAAGATTTAAAATGTTTGATATTTAAGGTAAATAATGACCAAGTTGGCCACTGCTATAGACGCCATTTTATAAAGAAAAATCTGGTGTGACTGGTCGCACAGCACACAACTTTCTCTTACCTTCGGTAATCGAAAGTTGTGTACTGTGCTTGTTATACCAGATTTTTTCATGTTTGGAAAATTTATAAACTATTTGCTTATTTATATTTTGTCACCATGGTAACTATTTCTCCTATCTTTTCTATGAAGTACAAGAGTAAAGTGGTCTTCAGAAGATTTCAATGGCAAAATGAGAATATACATTTTAAAAAACATTTAAAAAATAATTGATTTTTGAATTCTAATCAAAAAGTGCATCAGTAAAGTACTAGTACTGTTTTGCCAATTTTGTTCAAAAGCTTGGTGAAACGTCCCAGGGAAGTGACTAACTTAAATATAAAATTTCAACCTTCTAGCTCTTTTCCTTCTTGAGATAATTTGTTCACAGACATACAGACAGACAGATCATGACGCGAAAACCACTTTTTTGGATTCAGGGGACCTCAAAACGTGAAGATCCATCAAAATCTCGACATCGAATTTTTGACATGAAACTAATACTTTCTCTCTCTATATATGTATATTAACATATAGGCCTACATATAGTTAAGAGAAAGTAAAAATGAAAAGTTTAAGCCAATATTTATACTAACTGCCCGCCTTTGACTCAAACAGAGCGTGACAGATAGGCGATATATAGATTAAATGTAAAGAGTGGCAAAGAAGATAACTCCTAAAAAATTATAGATTATCGATATAGATAATTAGCATTAGCAAAAAATATATTCTTTTTTAATAGTCTACTACTGTACATAAAAAATAACTTTTCATAAAATAACTTCATTTGATTTGTATTTTTTAGAGATTCTAAAAGTTAAATGAACTATAAAACTCCCAATATAATAAAAATTACCATATCTTATCTTCTATGTAGAGCAAACCTCTACGATTAGAAATTAAAGACTAACAAAAAATGTTTATTTAAGTCTCAAGGGTGGACGCTTTGAATTCGCAATAGCTACTAAATTAAAATTTAAAGAGCACTGGTAAAGATCTCGCCTTTTGTGCGAGAAGTCAAGTGTTCCCACTTCCCTTTCCCAAACGATAATATAGACCTAAATAAAATTATATAAAATAAAAGGATATGAAAATGTAGGCAGCCAAAAAATAAATAAAAACACTAGATTCTCTGCGTACGTTTAGACGTTCACTGAGGATGGGTGAATTTTACCCGAAACGTTCGGAGAGAATCGAGTTTTTTTATTTTTGGCTGTCTGCATTTTAATATCCTTTTATCATATATTTCCAGCCATTAAATATAATTACATTATAGAAACATGCCTAATATTATACATGAATCATAAAGCATGACCATGTAAGCCTAAATCAAAGGGGTGTCCACATATTACGCCACGACTTTTTTAACGATATTCTAGCCTCCCCCCCTGTAACAGTTAATCATATACAAACAAAAATTACAAATATTATGTCACAACATAGAGCTTACCTTCTCCCCCTCTCCTCTTTCGACTATATGCAAATAGAAAATAATTGTACAGTGAGGGAAAATATTAAGTCCCACCCATTCTTTTCTATTTGTGATTATTTCATTGTTTTTTAAAACATTATTATATATTTTTTAATAGAAACTTTCATGATTCAAACCTAGAAAATTTCCAATAAGATTTTCATTTTCTTTATAAAAACAATGAAATAATCACAAATAGAAAACCATGGGTGGGACTTAACTTCCATTCACTGTACACGTGTATATACTTTCTGAAGACAGAATAGGGTGTCCCTTATTTTTCAAAGTATTTATTTTGGAACGCATAGGGCCTAGTTTTTTTCATTTGCCCCTAAAATACTCACAAATAAAATTTTAGCATATTTGGGGTACTGCAACCCGTGCCGACTAGCTCCGAAACATGGCCATACAAGCTGTGCGGATAGAGTTGCGCGCCCTCGTTCTATTTGTCAGTTGTACTCTGTTTGTTTGGTAATTCAGCAATTTTTTATTCAACATAAGGTAATATTTCCAAATGTTTCGGAGGCTTATTGGCACTTCTTCTTCAGTGGATTTATAAAATAACGAAAAAGAGGGACATTCGTGAGAAGAGAGTGGTGAGTTAAAAAGAATGTTTCAAAAATAATTTTTTATATGTCTCATGATGACTTGCTGTCGTCGCCGAAATATCGCTTTTAATGAAATATAGAAAGAACTAGCGACGGTAGGGTTGCCTTCGGCAAACCAACCTCCGCTAGGCCCTGACGGGCGGCGTCTCGGGATATGACTAATAGGGTGGAGCGAAATTTTTTTTTTTTTTCGAATTTCAAAACGGGCTTCCTGGAAAAGTTGTTCCATAATGTGACTATTTACCCCCTATTTTTATTTCTTAATACGAGAATATCTTGAGGTCCCCAAGAGACTCAAAGTTTAAAAAAAAAAAATTATGATCTTCCACTATTAAATATAAATATTAGTGCCAAAATACTTAATTAGTGTTGATTTATAATTAATAAATAACTTGGAACCAATAACCGAGTGTTTTATTTTCATATTTTAATTTTCAAAATATTTCAACTAGAGCCTACGGTAGAAACTTTATCCATAATACAGGTTTAGGATCCAAATTTCAAAAAACCCTGAAAACCTTTTCGAGATATTTATTTAAAGAAACTTTTAGCGAAGAGAGCTAATTGATATCTCATATCGTTTAAACGTAATTAAAGAAAGTCAAAAATTTAATTAAAAAATGCATTTTTTTCCAAAGTGGCGATTTTGGGCCCTTAAGGTCCGAATTTCAAAAAACCCCTCAAGGGCTTTTGAGGTGTTCTTTTAAGGAAGAATATACCGAAGGAATTAATTTGATATTTCATATCGTTTAAACGTAATTAAAAAAAGTCAAAAATTTAATTAAAAAAATGCATTTTTTCTAAAATGGTGATTTTAGGCCCTTAAGGTCCGAATTTCAAAAAACCCCTCAAGGGCTTTTGAGGTGTTCATTTAAGGAAGAATATACCGAAGGAATTAATTTGATATCTCATCTCGTTTAAACGTAATTAAAGAAAGTCAAAAATTTAATTAAAAAAATGCATTTTTTTCTAAAATGGTGATTTTAGGCCCTTAAGGTCCGAATTTCAAAAAACCCCTCAAGGGCTTTTGAGGTGTTCATTTAAGGAAGAATGTACCGAAGGAATTAATTTGATATCTCATCTCGTTTAAACGTAATTAAAGAAAGTCAAAAAATTAATTAAAAAATCCATTTTTTTCCAAAATGGCGAATTTGGGCCCTTAAGCCCTGAATTTCAAAAAACCCCTAGAAGGCTTTCGAAGTATTCATTTAAGGAAGAATTTGTTTTTACTTAATTGTCTACCTAATACTTACTTAATTGCGATAATCTAGGTATATATCAAGAAATACTCAAAAACGACTATTTTCAAAAACTTTGCGGGCAGGTCGGCACGGGTTAACGTCAACGTAGGTGAATAAAATTTCATATATAAGTAAGGCTTAGTAGCTTGAAAAAAATTAGAGGGTATGCGTTCCGGTATTTAAAAAAAATTTTTTTTGTCCATATAAGGGACACCCTAATGACCATGTAAGCCTAAATCAAAGGGGTCGTCCACATATTACGCCACGACTTTTTTTAACGATATTCTAGCCCCCCCCCCCCCTGTAACAGTTAATCATATACAAACAAAAAATTACAAATATTATGTCACAACATAGAGCTTACCTTCTCCCCCTCTCCTCTTTCGACTATATGCAAATAGAAAATAATTGTACAGTGAGGGAAAATATTAAGTCCCACCCATTCTTTTCTATTTGTGATTATTTCATTGTTTTTTTTAAAACATTATTATATATTTTTTAATAGAAACTTTCATGATTCAAACCTAGAAAATTTCCAATAAAGATTTTCATTTTCTTTTATAAAAACAATGAAATAATCACAAATAGAAAACGCATGGGTGGGACTTAACTTTGCCATTCACTGTACACGTGTATATACTTTCTGAAGACAGATAAAATTTTTTTCGCATATTTCGACCTTTTTAAAAGAATATTTTGTGGTTTTTTAGTGCATATCGATCCGAGCCCTATATATGACAGAGACACCTAAAGAAATTTTCAATGGCACTGAAAATGACATCTATTATAGTTACCAAAACGTCTGCCAGTCACCACAATCGTTGAGGTTAAGTGATGCCAAGCGCGGCGAAAGCTCGGGATTGGTGACCCCGAGCAATCAGCGTGTGGAACGCCCCCCGGTTGCCATCGGTACAATGTATATAAATATTTATATAATAAATAAATAACCCCTAAATGGCCTCTGTAGCCGAAAAGGGTTTAAAAAAAAAAAAAAAAAAAAAAAAAAAACGTCTGCCGACTAAATGCTAATTTTATTCCTCCTGACTCCAATTATTTTGATATATTTTAAAGAGCGTAGCTAGTGTGGACTGAGCAACAATTGTTTTCGAATCCGAAGTATGTCTTTATTTAACACTTATTTTTTTAATGAATCCTACAAACATAATAAATTTGAGAAAAGATAACATAAAAAAATCCCTTCTTTGTTATCTCTATATATATAAAGAGAGAACTCACTGACTGACTTACAATCATCGCACAGCCTAAACTGTAAGGCCTAGAAAGTTGAAATTTGGCATTTCATCATTTAAAAAGCCATTTTTCGAAATTCCAATTTTAAGGGCCCTAAATGGTCATTTATGTGTGAAATTTTGACTTTTTTTTTATTAATTTCTGAACGAAAAAGACACAATCATCACACAGCCTAAACTGTAAGGCCTAGAAAGCTGTAATTTGGCATGTAGATTACTTTTATTGCGTAGGCGTTATTTAAGAAGCCATTTTCCGGAATTCCAATTTTAAGTGCCCCAAATGGTCATTTATGGGTAAAATTTTGACTTTACAATAATTTCTAAACCAAAAAAGATATCAATTTGGTTTCTTCGCTAAAACCTTCTTTAGATAAATATCT
>JAKCPI010023159.1:0-17434 GCA_023213315.1 Euborellia annulipes | reverse complement strand
TATAAATATTGACACTCAGACTTGAGCCATCGGATCGATTTCTTCTCACAATGAAAAAATAATAGGCCTTTTTCTTCTTCCACCGGGCAAGTTTCCTGTTGCTCACTGCTTTTGCTAGATTAGTGGGAACATTAAGATAATTTTAAAAAAAAAAACTTCGTTTTATTAAGGGCCTTCGGGAGGCAAAGCTGTTCGCATGTTTTTTGCAGATAGATGGCGTTAGGGGTCTTAAAAATTTAGCCAAAATGCCCAACTATTACAAAAATTTGCCAACAGATGGCAGGCTATATTTAATCTCACGTATTTGTTTGATTTTCGTTGATCTTTTAATAATGAATAGTTTATAAATATTATTATATATTATATAAAAGCATAAAAATATCTATTAAACATATTTTTTTCTTTTAGGAAACATCTCTAATCAAGTCCAACAAAACTCAACGGAACTTGAAAAGCTTTCTTCAGAGCTCAAAGAAATGTTAATTACAAGTCATTCTTCGTTAAAAGAAGTCGCCTCTTCACTCCCAAAACAGAATCATCAAAGTGAATGTGAAATTCAAAATCAATTTGTATCGACTCTAAATTCATTTATCGAATCTCCTTTATTTCTAACTAACAACTCGTGTGAGACAGATAATCTATTTACACTATTAAGAAATTTAATTGATAATTGTTGTCAAAATCATTTGAAAGATTCTTTTAATAATGATATTTCGTTAGAAAATCATTCAAATGTGCATTAAAACCTGTAACATCTAAATCGATTATCGATCATAATTCAACATCCCAAATAATTAATCGTAGTTGGGAAACGATAGAGAAAATTAAAAAATTTATGGAAGGAATACAAGACATTGTAAAAACCATTCCGGATGAATTTCTAGTTGATGGTTTAACTCTAAAAGAATATCATAATAAATTTATGAATATGAGTAAATAAATACTTTTGTTGGAGCTGGAGGATTGATTATTTTGTATAAAGAAACACCTCCGAAGGGGTAGGCGCTGAATGTATATTACTGACCACACAGCATGAAGTGTTCTCATATTTTTTTATTTTTGTATAAAACTGATAACAATAAAAGAATATATTATATTTATAATGGCTATTTTTCTCATTAATTCCACTTTAAAACTTAAATCTAAGTATTATAATTAGGCTCCGGAGTAATTGCCTCTTTCCTCCGTGCTGCACTCTTGTGGGAACTTTAAAAATTATACTTATAATTCTAAATGTCTTCACAGGGTCGCAGCACCTATCAGCTTGATTAAACAATAAAAGTGAAAATATTTATTTATATATGACCGGAGAATAAAAGCCAGCATTTGATGGACTCAACTCACATCATCTTTAATTGGTAGATATTTCCGACCGGCATCACGCCTGGTCATCGCTCGCATTCACTTATGTCTCCTGCTTCTCGAAAAATTTTAAATAATTACACATTGTATGACACGGGCCCTCCATCAAATCATTTTTTTGTAGTCACGATGATCAGGCATGATGCTTGTCGAAATATCTACTAATTAAAGATGATGTGAGAGGAGTCCATCAAATGCTGGCTTTTATTCTCCGGTCCTATCCATAAACGTGTGATCCAGCGAAAAACTTCTAATTGTGATATTTATTTAGTTCAAAAGTATGTTTTACTAGTGAAGGATGATATCTCATGATTAAGCAAATAAGTAAAATTGAAAATATTTATTTAGTTCAAAAGTATAAGTCACACTAGTAAAGATACAGAAGGAGATCTCATTCTGATTTGTGCTGCGACCCTGTGGAGATGTTTAGAATTATAAGTTTAATTTTTAAAGTCTCCACAAGAGTGCAGCACAAATCAGTTATTTTATTCTATTACAAAGATACATAATTAATTATATTTTATCAAGATCCTTCCTTAACATCTTAACACTTTCATTGCAACAGGAAATATCCTAAATTGGCAATTAAACTTGCCTGCCAAAAGGCGGGCAATTGCTCGCCGAAGACGAGCAAGGGGGTCCAGGGGGACGGCGTCTGGCTAGAAGTTCCCTGAAGAAAGGCTTTACGACTAGTTGAAAATAAAATTTAATTTCCAAGAAAAATATTTTTCTCAAATCTTGGGGAGGGGGATTGCCGCCTTTACCCCCCCCCCCCTCCCCCCCTTATATCGGGCCTTGGTGCATCTCGTAATCATCAGCGTTTTACCGCCATTTTAACTATCCGCATCCTCAACAATGCTTCCTTTTTTTTTTAATAATTCTTGATGTTATGTCCCCAAGTGATTTAATCAAAAGATTTGAATGGTAAGTTTATCATAAATTTTATGAATTTAGAATAGCAGATGGGGCTAGATCTTAATCACTAATGGTTTTATTAGTTTGAATGACTGATAATCTATTTTACAACTTTTTTTTAATATTCAGGGGGAGTAATTTTTTTGCTATGAATAATTCCATCAAATTGTCGAGTAATTATTTAAATTAGTTATTCTTAAAAAGAAAAAATGTTTACATGACATTTTATAATCATCGAAAAAAAGGAATTTTTGCTGATATATAAATAAACGGAAGAAAATGAAATAGTGTGGTTATGTACTAAATGGCTAAATGGCAATGGAGCGAGTGGCGAGTGGAGCCAGGGGAGTGGAGCTACGTGACGCAGCCAAGGCAGCAGCGTTATCATTTATCAGAAGGCGTTCGTTACGTTATGAATACGCAATCAGTAATCCAGGCAAAGAGTGCAAGAAACTGTCAAAAACCAGCGAAAGAGCTATTTTTAATTTTCGATATCCAAACGTGTTTAATTAATCTCCAATTCACAAAATAGAAATGAAATGATATTTCAAAGTGAATTATGGCAGATAGAAACGAAAAGATTTTACATGAATTATTAAAAATACAAGGAAATAATAATTGTGTCGATTGTGGAAGTTCAGGCAAGTAAATTTTTTAGGAGAATTTATTGTATTCCCCATATTATATATATATAATCTCACATTTTGGTTGTCATTCATATAAAATAAATTTTTTTCAAGATTTTTATTTAGCATTGGACAAAATTGAAATAATTACACTAAAAATTAAAAGTCCAATCGTATCAAGTAGAAGGGTACAAATTTTATTGCTTATTAATGAAATTTTCGAGATCTATATATTTAAATAAGTTATTAATATTTAATGCTTGATTCGGATTTGACAAGTTATAGATATATTTAACAAATTTATTAATAAATTTTATTTAGATTGCTTTTGAAGTTGTGTCTGTGATGTGATTATAAGATGGATATATCAGCCAAATTGGAATGATCTAGGTCCAATAAAACTCCCAGAATAAGACGTTTCGGCCTGAATTTATTTTGCCATCTTCAAGTTATTGGGAATTATACTCATAATGCAAGTGCACTTGTGATTGAACAAGGATTTGTCAATAAAATTTGCTTCATACAAAATTATATGACTCCTGTGCCCAAGATCAGAGAGTTTTATTGAACCTAGAGCATTCCAATTTGACTGATATCTCCATCTCCTCCATTATAATTATTTAAAATTTAAAAATACTCTTTAAAGAATGTCACTACAATCCAGCACACAAAAATTAATTTCATTTTCACTCAAATCCTATTGAATTCTCACTTTTCAACAAGTGATTATTATTATTTACACTTTATTTAAAAAATTTTTTCAAATATGAATCGAATCAGCTTTTATCAAAAAAATTATATTATATTATAAATAATTTCTTTTCAAAATTAATTTAATGAAATATTTGATTTTTTACTAAATCAATACAAAAATAGAAAATATTTAGACAGGAATAGCATCACTTGTCCAGAACCTTGAACTTTCGGTTTGAGTTTAAATATATTTATATATATATACTAGTATGTATATATATATTTAATTAATTTATCAAAATGAACATTTATATAATCATGGGCGTAACTAAGAAGTCCCGGGAGGGGGAGGGGGCTGAAGGCTCGTGACAATACATATATATCGGCAGAATCGATATATATGTCGACACAAAAATCTAGTGCCACAGCACACAACTTTCTCTTAGCAAAGGTAAGAGAAAGCTGTGTGCTGTGGCAACCATCACACCATATTTTTTTATATAAACCGAATTGTCAATTTTTAATGGTTGCTTCCTTCTTCAAACTGTTGATTCACTTAAAGTTATATTGCCTCTGTGTACCATTTTCATTTATAGAATATAATGGAACAATTTTGATATTTCCAGGTCCAGAATGGGCATCATACAACATAGGAATTTTTATCTGCACCCGATGTGCTGGCATCCATCGAGGATTGGGCGCACATATCTCAAAAGTGAAACATTTAAAATTAGACAAATGGGAGGATAGTCAAGTGGAGAGGATGAAGGAAGTCGGCAACACAGCTGCGAAAAAGAAATATCTTCAAATAATTCCTCCAGCCTATAGAATACCAGTCGAAAATGATCCTCAGTTCGTATTTCTACTAACTAATATTATTATCATAATAGGCCTAGCATTTAATATTAATTCATTTATTCCTTTCTAGGGTGTTAATTGAACAATGGATTAGAGCCAAATATTTTAGAGAAGAATTTATAAATCCTGCTAAACAATTATACACAAATGGATTTATGGAAGGTTTTCTAATGAAAAAAGGCAAAGAAGATAATAAATATCAAGCAAGAAAATTTGTTTTAAATGAAAGAGAAAATACTTTAAAATATTATGTAAAAGAGGTACAAAAATTTTATATTTAATTCATGGAAGATAATTTTAATATTTATCGAGCTAACTGGACTTCATTTCCATTTTATAATTAATTCACTTGTTGATCAAATTTTACATTTTTGGAGATTATTTTTCATTATATATAAATCTCATCCTCCAACTATCTATCCAAATATACACTGCTCGCCAAAAAAAAAAAAACGAAACACTTCGTTTCTTCTGAATGTCAAAATTTCTAAAATTTTAAAATAATCTTTCCATTTAAATTTTTCTCTTTCTATTTTATTGGAAATAAAAACATTATAAAACAAAATTTTTAATTAATATCCAACCAAACATATCGAGATTATGTTGATTTGTCCCTCAAATTGAATATATATATATATATATATATATATATATACCTATTTTTCTTGTATTAAATTGTTTATAATGATTTCTATTTGTGTTAAATTTACTTAGAAATGTATGAGATAAATGTTTCTTAAATTAGAGTATCATTAGGTAGATTAGAACAGATCTTGTTAAGAAGAAACAAAATGTTAAGTTTTTTTGTTTGTGTTATATATATATACACGGCGTGATCAAAATGTTCTGGGATTGATTTTTCTTAATTTATTAAAAACATTTTCAAGTTATTCGACCTAGACCCCTTGAAGAACTCCCTTATGGGAAGCTATCCGATTTTTCCATCTCTGTTTACCTCCTGGGTATTCAAAAGAGAGTTGATTTGTAATATTTGGTTTTAATTTAAATGAAATGTACATTGACCGACTCCCAGAGTGGCAGGGTGACGGCTCCTCTTCTGTAGGTCATTGATTCATATTTATGCCAGACCAAAGTCCACGAGTCAGCGAAAGAATTAGAACAGACGTGTTTTTTTATTCGAAAGTATAAATTTGCAATCTTACTTTATTTAATTTAGCTGAGTAGGTCTGAAATATAATTTCCAAATTCAATAATTTTGCTCGTGCTAATTCTTTCAGGTTTCTTGCCCTTTGGTCTCGCAACCCTTATAACATCAGCTCCTTAACTTTGTCATTTGAAAGAAATCTCTGCCTTTCCAAAAGTTGTTTCGGAAACAGGAAATAGACCAGAGGTGGCAGGTCTATTGAGTAGGAAGGTTTTGTTTGTCAGGACGTTTTTTATGCAATAATGCACAGTGGGTTTTACCTCATGACGACGCGCCTTTTCATTTTGCATTGCTCAATCGCAATTATTGGAATAAAAAACTCCATGACAGTCATTTCCAGCTCCGTTTCTAAGCAGATCTGACTTCTCAAAGGTTCAGCGCTGCTTGATCTCTTTGTTTAGAGAGATTTTTTAATATTATTGATTTTTGTGTATTTTTTGAGAATCAAAATTGAATATCACATGTACAAAACAACAATATTTGTATCAAGGAAAGGCAGCAGGAGCAGAGACTGGCAGCCAAATTTTTTTTTTTTTCTTCATTCAAAGATCGTTCACCTGATGAGCATCATTACACATAGCTGCCTAATGCAAATTATATATATTTCCTTGACACTTAAGCCCTGAAGATGGTCTCTATCGAGACCGAAACGTCGGGTCAATAAAATATTTGAAGAAAACTCAACAGCCACAACTACAATACTAACACTATTTGTGGTAAAGCAGAATCTGGTGAAAAAGGAAGAATTCTTCAAAGTACTGCCTGACTTTAGATTTTCTGCTTGATAATTGGGAATTTGGATCTCAAGAATCACAGACCGCTGGACCAAATAAGTTCAATGAACATCTTCACAATTCACAAACTAGTTAAGAATTGATGAAGAAGACGGTACCACTTTCACTTTCACTCAATGGGCAAGGATCCTCTTGGGCGGTACTTTGAAGAATATCCACCTCTCCATACACAACACAAATCTAAAAAATCATAACATCTATATTTTATAAAGCAAAAAATACTTATTTCAAATAGCATAAAACAATTTGTCACTACGTTTTCATTTCTATATGCATTTTTGAAAAAACTCAACTAACTCAATAAATTGACTACGTGAATTTAGGGTGGGCTGAAAAAACTCATTTTTTAATTCCGAAGTTGTAAAGTTTCGAATTATATAGACCAAAAAAAATTATCAAAGTCGGTTGACGTCTTCCGGTCGCGTAAAGTTTGACAAAATATGAAAAAAACTTCATTTTTGCGAATATTTTTTTAATTTTTGAATTCACACCCTAATAAAACACAATGTTCTTATGTTCAAAAAAAAAAAAAAAAAATTACTGTAACTAATACGTTAAAAAAAAGAATATAAAAGTTATAAAAAAAAAAAACTCACAAAAATGTAACTTTTTCATTATTTTGGGACTTATGATCGAACGGAAACTATCAAATGATTTAAACCAAATTAAAACACAATGTTTTTAGGCTCTTTTTGAAGAATTTACAAACTATTACATACATTACCAAAACATCTAATTGAAAAATTTAAAAAATAATCTCAAAAATGAAGTTTTTTTCATATTTTGTCAAACTTTAGGGCCTATGCGCGACCAGAAGATGTCAACCGATTTTGATTATTTTTTTTTCCTTTTTTTGTCTATATAATTAACAACTTTTTCGTACTATTACACTTCGAAATAAAAAAATGAGTTTTTTCACCCGACCCTAGTGATATGTTGGTGTCACTCACTGGTCCCTGGGCTACAAATTTCCACAAAAA
The DNA here is from genome assembly GCA_023213315.1 of Euborellia annulipes. Taxonomy (NCBI): domain Eukaryota; kingdom Metazoa; phylum Arthropoda; class Insecta; order Dermaptera; family Anisolabididae; genus Euborellia; species Euborellia annulipes. The sequence goes on along the minus strand of JAKCPI010023159.1, from coordinate 10,041 downwards.
AAATGCAATTTTTCAGGAGCACAAAAAGACACAGCTTACTAATGAAAGCACCTTTCTCGGAATCTCAGCCGACCCTAGTGAATATATAAATACCAATTGATAATGACCTAGTTTTATTTTATTTTATTTTTTTCAGAATAAAGATCCTAAAGCTACTTTGAGAATAACTGAAATCAACGTTGCATTATCACCTGAAAAGATCGGATATCCGAACTCTCTCCAAATAACATTCATGAAGGATTATTCAACTCGTCATATATTTGTTTATCACGATGAGGCCGAAGTAATAATTAATTGGTATATGGCAATTAGATGTGCCAAATTACATCTTCTCCAAGTCGCCTACCCTTCTTATCATGAATCTGAAGTAATTATTTCTCAATATATAGTATAATAGATATTATTTAAAGATATTACCCTCCGTTCCAAATTAGTTGTTACATTTCTTTAAATATAAATATTTAAATTAATCTTATTATATTTGCTACTCCAATTATTATAAACCCTTTTATTTTTATTCCAATTTTATTAGTTTTTTTCCTCTGTTCATAAATGCAGCATTTATTTTGGAACATATTTTTTTGAAGCAAAATTTTGAACCTAATTTGGCACTGATGCTATATTTAAGGAGTATGTACTTGTCAAGCTTAATTCATGATTGTAGCAATATCAACCTAAAATCTCTGAAAAATAATATTAAAACAAAATTATAAAATCATCAGTACCAATAATCAGTAGAAAAATATTCAAATGTAGCAAATATTTTGGGCGAAGGGAGTATTTAAATTTAAAAAAATCAGGATATGGAAAAAAATCTGGTGTGACTGGCGCACAGCACACAACTTTCTCTTACCCTCGATAATCGAAAGTTGTGTACTGTGTAGAGTCCTTGACAGAATAAAGTCGCAATTTCCACCCTCCCTCGCGGAGTTACAACCTGCTGTATGAGTTGTGGATGCTGTCAGAGCGATGATACTGATTTTATATGTAGACCCAACGAGGTCAGAAAAAATATGAGCGAAACCAAAGTAGAACAATCAAATCCAAAATATTGACTGATCCTGGAAAGTCGTATTTTGTTTCTCCTAAGCTTAAATTTTTCTCATTTGATCAAGAGAGGGTTTAGAAAAATGGTCAATGAAAATGACTTACTCTTAATAAATAAAAATACATTAATAATATTGTCCGACTCTATGTGAAGATAAAATTTACGAAAGCTCAAATATTGGGTCTATCTCAACAAGGAACATTGCTAACTTTTGAAATTTTATCTTCATATATATAATTTATGATAATGCTTTTTTCTCTCATCCTGTAATCATTTTTACTTATATTTTTATTAAAATCAACTTTTTTTCTTTTTTTTTAGTTAATAGGTTTGCTTACAAAAGATTTTGCCAGAGAAGGTTGGCTTTCGAAAACTGGCCCTAGAAACTCTGATGGTTATAAGAAACGATGGTTTACGCTTGATGATAGGAAATTAATGTATCATGAAGAACCCTTGGTGAGTGTCCTTCTATTATTAATATTTAAGTTGATATTGCTAATAAAATTTGACCCATAAAGATATATTTTCGGCAGCCAGAACGAGAAATAAAACGCAATTTTATTTCGACGTTTCGGGTGCCTCTTTCTCACCTTCTCAGTCCTGAAGAAGCATTGCACCCGAAACGTCGACGAGCACACTGAAAGAAAATTGCGTTTTCTTTCTCGTCCTGGCTGCCTGCATAGTATCAATAGTATTGATCCTTAAACATTTTAGTTTATTATGGAAAAAATGTTCTCTTTGACTTAAATAATCCCCAACTGCTTCAGTAAAGTACTAGTACTTTTTGGCCGATTTTGTTCAAAAGCTTATTTAGTGCCCGGAATGGTATCCAACTTAAATATAAAATTTCGTTCATGCTTAAAATCGTTACACCCAGACACACAGACATACAGAGAGATTTGAGTCGTAACCTTTGGTAATGGTCAGCACGCTTTAAAATGAATTACTTTTTAATCTTTTTTTTATTAATAATTGTTTCAGGATGCTAATCCCAAAGGAGAGATATTTCTAGGGCATATGATGGAGGGATATAGCGTCCGTGTCGGAGTAGCGCCAGGTGTCAAAGATCAAGGATACTCATTCACTCTACATACTCCAGATCGCTCCTATCATCTTTCTGCATCCTGTGATGTCGATCGTGATGAATGGATTCGAGTGATTGATTTAGTACTTGAACGACAACTCACTCCACAGGACAGCTCAAGTGAGTTATTATATATATAATATAATAATATTTATAAACTATCCATTATTAAAAGATCAACGGAAATCCAACAAATACATGAGATTAAATAAATATAGCCCTATCATCCTGCCATCTGTTGGCAAATTTTCGTAATATTTGGGCTTTTTGACTAACTTTTTAAGACCACTAACGCCATCTTATTGGCAAAAACATGCGAACAGCTTGCCTCCTGAATCCCCTTAAACACCTCCTTTGCTCAATTTGCTATTAGAACAACAACCCTTGGCTCAGGAAGAAGACATTAGTTAGAAATACATGAGATTAAATAAATATAGCCCTATCATCCTGCCATCTGTTGGCAAATTTTCGTAATATTTGGGCTTTTTGACTAACTTTTTAAGACCACTAACCCATCTTATTGGCAAAAACATGCGAACACTTGCCTCCTGAATCCCCTTAAACACCTCCTTTGCTCAATTTGCTATTAGAACAACAACCCTTGGCTCAGGAAGAAGACATTAGTTTCTCAAGGCTGGGGTCCCGGGATCGCTTCCCGTCCCAAGCGGGAAAAATTTATTTCATTTGAATTGACTACCAATCAAATGAAATAAATTGGGATGGGAGTCTAAATGGTCTTAGATGCTGAAAAAAGACCTTAAACAAATTAAAAAAAAAAAAAAACGCCTGAGAAAATTTTATAAAAATGCTATTTTTTATTAGTGTTTTTATCACAGATCAAACAGTTTTTATTTGTCAATGTTTTTGAATGAATTAAATAATCTCAAAATTTGAATTATTTTTTAATAAAAAATCATTTATCTCATTTCCAGTATCTGCCCGGTTAGATAGAAAACGTCCTGGGTCAAGTACATTTAATTTATTTTCTCAAAGGTAATAACATTTTTATGTATTTTATTAATATTTATTTTTTTACAAATATAATATATCAAAATATTTCATATACCATTATATATATTTATATATAATGTATATATACAAAATATATCAAAGACAAATTTCTACTCAACTTTTATACAATAACAAATTGCCATTTATTTTGTGTTCATTTTTTAAGCCTTTTTTTATATAAAATCTATTTTTATGAGGCTTAAAATTATTTTAATATTTATTAAGATCTTTTATTCAAATATATTTATTAATAGAGAGTAATTATTCATTTCATTTTAATATAGTCATTTTCATTCATGCTCAATTTTATGTGCAAATATTATATTTTTGTTATTTTATATTTAGCTTTTCATAATTTATTTTTTTAAATGAATAATTATTTTAAAAGTATATGTTTAATAGTAAATAATCACAATCTCATATATATATATCAAAAAAACGTTGATATTCAGTCATGAAAAATTTTAATTTAACTAGTTGTTTTTTGATGACTGGATATTATGATATGAGGATGTGGCATAAGGGCAGCGACTCGACGTTTCGAGTGCCGATCGCACTCTTCATCAGGACAAAAATGATGTCAACTAACCTCAGAGGTTAGTTGACATCATTTTTGTCCTGATGAAGAGTGCGATGGGCACTCGAAACTTCGTCAAAAAATATATGTTTATTTTATTTTTCGCCTTGGCTGCCCTTATGCCACATCCTGAAATTTTAATTTAATTTTAATCTATTTAACATATAGGCATTTTTTTAAACGATATAAAAGTCTATAAAATTCTTGAGGGTTTTTATTTTTTTTCTTTCATATATAATTTGATTAATGTTTTATAAGATTAAATGGTTATTTTCATTGCTGAAATATACTATATATATATGTATGTGCCTGTTAATTTTCCTGTTACAAACTATCATTGGATCACTTGGACAATATATTGTATATTTATATAATTGAAAAAGAACTTTTCAGTCCAGATTATTTATTCTTCTTCAGATCATAATCTTGGATATATCGCAGCAATTTACATCTACCGCCCACATGCCTTTTCTCATGTGATTATTTCATTGTTTTAATGAAACTTATGGTTCAAGCATAGAAGAGAATTCCAAAAAAATTTTTTTTCAATGAAATAATCTATGAGAAAATGCATAGAGGAGAGTTTTAATATTGCCCCTATTTTTTTCTTTCTCTACCTTGTATATATGTAATATATATATAAGAGAAAGTATTGATTATGTCAAAAATTCGATGTCGAATTTTATGGATTTAGTTTGAGGTCCCCTGAATCCAAAAACTGGTTTTCGCGACATGGTCTGTCTGTGTGTGTGTCTGTGTGTGTGTCTGTCTGTGTGTCTGTCTGTGTGTGTGTCTGTGAACAAAATATCTCAAGAACGAAAGAGCCAGGAGGTTGAAATTTTATATTTAAGTTAGGCACCCCCATGGGACGTGACACGAAGCTTTTGAACAAAATCGACCAAAAAGTACTAGCACTTTACTGATTCACTTTTTCAGTTTTTTTTCGATTTTCTCAAAATTTGCTCCAACGATTTTTTAAAATTCAAAAATCAATTATTTTTAGATTCTCTATAAAATGTATATTCTCATTTTGTGATTGAAATCTTCTGAAGACCACTTTACTCTTGTACTCCATAGAAAAGATAGGTGAAATGGTTGCCATGGTAACAAAATATAAATATTTTCCCATACTTATAAATTTTACATCTTGAATTCAATTGACCCTACTGTCGGAAACTAAATACATGTCGACACAAAAAATCTGGTGTGACAAGCACAGTTCACAACTTTCGATTACCGAAGGTAAGAGAAAGTTGTGTGCTAGGTCACACCAGATTTCTTTTCATCTACTTCCAAGGACCTTTTTCTTAAGTGATTTAAATAAATAAAGAGTTCACCGGTTTTGGACTTCCTCTATTATAAACAAAGAAGACGTTAAGTATCGTGGAGAATTTTCTGATAGTGATAAAATTTCCGGGCCCCTATAAAAATATTATTTTATTAAAAATTCATTTTTAAATGAAACCATTCCATTTTTCTCTGCCCTAAAATTTTCCCCACACAATTTTCTTTTAATATATTTTTTTTTTAAATACTCAAGGATTTTATAGACAATCATATTTAATAGAATTTTTATTTTATATTATTAATTATTAAGGTGAATAAATATTTTTAATGTCATATTTTATATAATGTTTTTAATTTTACAAGAATTGAAAAAAAAAAATATCAAAATATCAATTGATCGCATCGTCTCTTTAACTTTCAATTTTTTTTTTTTTTTTTTTTTATATTTATCTCTCAACCCAGGCTTCTGGATTTAATGTTGAATGTGATAACTTTTGCATCCAAAGAATATTGCATTTCAAAACTTTATTCAAATTTGGCTAAAATGAAAATTTAAATTACAAAAAAAAAAAAAAAAAATGTAAATGTTTTAATGATTCGATGCACTTAAAATTAATAAAATGTAAAATTATATTATCAAAAAATTCTTTGTGTTTTATACATATACGTATATATTAAAGAAATTTTTGTTAGTTAGGAAATAAAAATGACTATAAATGAAATAGAGCTCATTCAAATGCAAAACATAAAGCATTGTTTAAGTAAATAAGAATCGGAAGAAAACTTGTGCCAGAAATCATTATTCCAATTGTATTAGTGTTATGCTATGCTTTTTACTTATTTCTCATATCTATAATATTATTAAAACTTAAACAATGAAAGAGTCTTTACAATGAAAATATTCAAGCTCATAATTTCTAGTCGATTCTTCTTTTTAATGATTTATATTTGTATTAATTAGTTTAATATCTTAAAAAGCAGTACTTGGCAACAAACGACCCCACCGCAATTATATATATATATATTTTTTTTTTATATATAAAAATTACATAAATATATGTTTTATTGTCTGTTGTTATTGTTATATAAATTTATATTATTGAAAAGGGAACATTGTTGTAAAGTACATTAAAATCTCATTTTTAAACATTGTGTGGATTAGACTAAAATTCGCTAATTTTTATTTATAGGCCTATTCATTTAGAATGGAGTAAAATTAACGACTATTTTTGTTTATTCCTTACACTTTTTACTTTCTCTGCAATGCTTTTAATTAATAAACACGTCCTTCTCAGTTTATAGATAAAATCCTGTTATTTAACTACCACTTTAAAAAATAATGAAAAGAAAGATGCTCGGTCATTTTTTTGTGATCTAAACTAGTTTTTCGGCTCAGAGCGTGACAACTTGAATACTGACAGAACAAATCAATGTCGAACAGTAATTTATAAATTAAAATTGTCGTTAATTTTCCATCGACCTAATCTTAAAGGTTTTTTCGGCATCGGAGGCCATTTAGACCCCGTCTCTATTTATTTCATTTTATTGGTAGCCAACTAAATTGAAACAAATTTTTGTCGCATTAGACGGGATGCGAACCCTTGACCTCTAGCACAAGAAACGGATACTATGCTATGGCCCAAGTAATAATAACTTTAACCTCTTTTATAAAGGATATCGTGCCAAGAGAAAAAAGAATTTAATAAATTAATTCTTTTTCAGCCTTCTTATCAAACCACATTGAAACCAAAAATATATTTTTATACTTAGAGAATGCCCTGGGTCTTAGCATATAGGTAGAAGTTTCGCTTCTTGTCTTAGGGGTCAGAGATTCGCTACACGCCCTGGCCTATAAAAATGTATCCAAATTATATTCCCTACCAATCGATATCACATATATTTAATTAAATGAGATTTTATTTTTTTAATATATAAAGCACAAAGAATAAAATGTATAAATTGACAAAATACTTAATGTCTGTTTAATCAAACAGTGTTATAATAGAGTTGAAACCTCTTTAAAAATTTCTAGTTACCAGTTGTTAATATCAAATCCAATGAAAAAGTGCTTCCCGAAAATGTTAAAATTTTTTGTTCATATGAATCCGGAATCAGCGTTGCATGTCAGTGCCTCCTTGATAATAATCCAGTATAGCTGTATTATCTAAAAAAAATCTTCTAATATGACTTGAACCTTTTCCCCCCTTTGAATTAAAAGTATATATATATAATTTATATGCCATTGCATTGTAAAAACCGAAACGTTGAGTAAATCTCAACAAACAACGCAACTTATCCGAGGAACTTTGTTTCCAAAGATGTACAGTATATATATATATATATCTTTTTTTCTTTTTTTTTTTTTTTTTTTTTTTTTTTTTTTTATTTTTTTTTTTTTTTTTTTTTTTTTTCCTTTTAAAAAAATTTGGTGCTCCATTTTCCTTTTTTTTTGAGGAGGTTGGGGGGGCCCCCCCGCTCCTTCCCGGGGGCCTTCTCCCCTTTTTTTGCCCCCCCTTCCCTTTTTCCTTCTTTTTTTTTTTTCCCTCTTTTTTTTCTTGTCCCTGGGGAGACTTTTTTCAAAAATAAAAAAATAACCCTCCCCTCTGTTTCCTGTGAACAGTTTTTTATAAAAAAAAAAAAATTAAAAAAATTCTTACTTTTTGTTTTCCCACCAAAAAAAAATTAAAATGATTCTGTTTTTTTTTTTTGTATTTAAACAAAAATTTCAAAAAAAAACTCCCTTTGGTTTTAAAAAACTTTTTTTTAATATATATATATATATATATTCGGTAGGATTGGGGGAATGGAGGGAAAGAGTGCCGACCCCGCACCGCGGGAATAAGGCGAGGACCGAAGAATTTTTTAGATTCTGTAATTAAATTTATCATTTTATTCCTGATAATATTATATATATATATAAAATATATATAATCTTTAAATATATATGTTAATATATATATAGAGAGAGAAAGTATTGGATTAATGTCAAAAATTCGATGTCGAGATTTTGATGGATATACATGTTTTGAGGTCCCCTGAATCCAAAAAAAGTGGTTTTCGCAACATGGTCTGTCTGTGTCTGTTTGTGAACAAAATACCTCAATAACGAAAAGAGCAGGGAGGTTGAAATTTTATATTTAAGTTAGGCACCCCCATGGGAAGCTTTTAATCAAAATCGGCCAAAGAGTACTAGTACTTTACTGATGCACTTTTTCAGTTTTTTTTTTCGATTTTCTCTAAATTCGCTCCAACGATTTTTTTTTTAATTCAAAAATCAATTATTTTTTAGATTCTCTTTAAAATCTATATTCTCATTTTGTCATTGAAATTTTCTGAAGACCACTTTACTCTTGTAGTCCATAGAAAAGATAGGAGAAATGGTTGCCATGATAACAAAAATACAGTAAATAAATATTTTCCCATATAAATTTTACATCTTGAATTTTAATATAGAAGAATGCCTGGACCTCAAATACATATATATTAAAATAACGGTTATTGTCAAGCAGGGGCGTATATAGAAATTTTTTTCGGGGGGGGGGGGGGGGGGGGGGGCCGAACTCAAAGCGGAAAAATTTGTTGCGCTGATATCTGTATATCCCTATATATGTATATGTGTTTGGGAAATTTCGGGGGGGGGGCCTCGGCCCCCCTTATATACGCCCCTGTCGTCAAGTCTAATAAGGCCTGAATTTGCCGAAAAGACTGTGTGAAGGTGTATGAGAAAAAAAGTGTGTTTAAAAAAAAAAAAAAAAAAATTAATATAAAGGCCGAAACTAAATATATGTCGACACAAAAAATCTGGTGCGACCAGTCTCTCCAGATTTTTTTATTATAAAAATTGAAACAGACATTATTTAATACTATAGGCCCCCTATATATATATATTTCAAAATTAAAAAAACTACAAATACATTTAAATTTTTAATCCATTTTTTTTTCTTGATAAAAAAGCATTGTAATTGTTAACTTTTTCAAATTGAACGTTTGTTTGTTTCCTTCCCCTCCAGAGCGCGCCTCTCGATTGTTGCGTAACAGGCCAAGCCAAGCCAATGGCCGGCTTCGCCTCTCCTACTCGCCTTCATTAGTATTCCAGTCACTGAACTTTCACCATCTCATCTAACCTCACCAAGAAAAGACGCTCATTTCATCCCGCCATGATGAATTCCACAATCATCAACTCCTGGATCTTGCATTCCAACAATACCTTTACTCCAGGTACTCTCTCTCCTTTTCCTTTTTTTTTTTTGATTTTTTAATTTATTAATTAAAATTGAATTAATTGACGTTATCTCAACAGAATTTATCTAAAAAAAAAAGTGGTCTGAAAAAACACTTTTATTAATTAGACTTGGGAATGTGGGTCTAGATAGAAAAGACTAACAAGTTTTGAAATTAATTTTGAGGGGTAAATTAATAAAAATTATATTCTGGATAAAAAATTTATTTCTACAAGTAAAAATGATAAAATAAATATCTAGAACATACAAGGCATATATAAAATCTTTTATTTTACAAAATTTTCAATTTAAAAAATATACCCTTTTTTTTTTATTTCATTTAAGGTCTTTTTTCGGCGTTGAAGGCCATTTAGACCCCGTCCCTTATTATTTAAATTGATTGATAGCCAAAAAATATACCTAATATAAAAGATATATTTTTTTATGGATTTTAACTTTTGAATCAGCTAAAAATTCTTAGGACAATCGAGCCCTGATGATAATGAGGGAGCTGGCCCTTGTATTCTCCCTCCTGGGATCGAAAGTAAATAAATTCAAGGGATGATGAAATAAGCAGCCAACAATAAACAAAATTTTTAATTTTCTCTGTCGGCGTTTCGAAGGCTCATCATCAGGACCTATTATGTCTATGTAAATCTTTTTAATATATGAATAAATAATGTTTGTTGACCGTAGGTCCTGATGATGATTTTCTCTGTCGGCGTTTCGAACGCTCATCGCTCTCATCATCAAGACCTACGGTCAAAAAACATTATTTATTCATATATTAAAAAGAGTTTACATAGACATAATA
>JAKCPI010023158.1:0-31173 GCA_023213315.1 Euborellia annulipes | reverse complement strand
CTTGTGTGTTAAATTTTAAGCATGAAGGAATTGAGCTACGGGGTTGAAATTTTATATTTAATTGGCATCCCTCCTGAAGCGTGAAAAGAAGCTTTCATTAAGAACCGACCAAAGTTTCGGTTTCGGCCAAAAACAAGCCGAAAAGCTGAGTTTTAAAAGATGGGATGGGAGACTAAAAAAAAAAAATCGAATGAGATTCGTAAGAGGGAAAAATGCAGTGATTGTGACTCATCACGAGGGAAATTTTTTTTTAAACACTCACACTTTTTTCTCATTCACACTGTCTTTTCAGCAACTTAGGCCATATAATTCTTTGACGATAACCGTTAATTATTAAAATACATATTGGGGGTCCAGGCATTCTTATTTAAAGCATTTGGTATCCAAATGGTTTAAATAAAATCATCGGACTGCCCGGGGTCCGACCCGCGACGTTCGATACAGAAGGTAGACACGCTACCAACTAGACCAAGCCCGTATGCGGAAAATTTATTTAAAAAAAAAAAAAAAAAAAAGATAAAATGTTGAATTTTGTTTTTATTTATATTTAAGAAAAAATTATTTTGATGGATTTATTTTTCTTGTTTTCATTCTCTATCTTTTATTTTGTATTATTTTATATTGTATTTTGCATTGTTTTATATTGTATTTTTTATGTGTATTTTTGTATTTTTTATATTGTATTTTGTATTTTTTATATTGTATTTTGTACATTTGGAATGTAATGTTTTGGTATGGCTTCTGGCCGAAAGCCAAATAAATGCAAAAAAAAAAAAAAAAAATTCAAAACAAGTTTCGGTTTCCGTTTCAATTTCGGCCGAAACTAAGATTGAGGTGGTTTCGGTTTCGGTTGAAAATCTTATTTCGGTCGGGTCCGACTAGGGTCCTAGTTTTTATTTCATATTTCTTTCATCTAAGAAAAAAAAAAAACAATTTTTATTATTATTTTTCATTTGACTTTAATTTTTAACAAGGCAATTTCCAATGGACAAATATTGAAATTTCTGGAATTTTTTTCGTCTCCCCTTTTGAGAATTTGCGGACTTGAGTATTTTTTTCTGGACTCTCCATAACGTCCTCATGAGGCCCGAAGACCTATAATGCCCAGTGGTCACATGCAGCCAGGAAGAAAATAAAAACAAAGGGGAAACTCAACTGCGGGAACTGAGAAGATGCCTGTTGAGGTTAGACTTGAAAGTCTGAAGATTGTAGGTTTTGGGGAAGATAGACGCAGGGGAGCTTGTTCCAATCACGGGAGGTCATGGGGACAAAGGAAGAATGAAATTGTTTTGTTCTGTTAGTCGTGATCTGAACAGCATAGGGATGCTGGGAAGATGCCTCTCTTGTGTTCCGTGAATATGTTGCATTGGGTGGGATAATTGATTTTAATTCGGCAGAGCATTGACCATGGTAATACCTATATAACGATATAGGCCTATATATTTCAAATCAAATACACAAGAAATAAATATAAATTGTTTTTACCACCCCCACCCACCTAAATGATTTCATTTCCCCTCATAATAATAATTCATTTTTATCTCATCTTTTTTTTTTTAGATTAGCCACTCAATTTACCTTTCCAATAATATATTATCCCAGTAAAAAAAAAAAATTGTCCGATTCGACTTTTTTGTGACCAATTTTATGACAAGGAGAGAGAGAGAGGATGCAAACCAACGGCAGGTGCTTGGAGGGCTAGGGGGGGGGGTTGGCACTAAATCTTCAGCTCAAGCCTGAGATAACTTGCAACCAGAATTCCCCATGACCATGATTCACCTACTCCTAATCTGCACACCAATCCTTGCTTTTTCGCCATTTGATTTCTATTTACTTGCCGACACTTTCTCGGTTTTTTTTTTTATTTTTTATTTACACCTTTGATGTTGTTATTAAATCAAATTATTTTTCTATCTTCAAATCCCCAGTGAGTTGATCCTTGATTAAAGATATTTCTCTTTTTTTTTTTTTTTACGATCGATCAAGTATATTTGTGATAAGGGAAAAAAATTTAACGAAATAATTTCACATAAAGAGGATATAATAATATAAACTGAAGGATAATATTTTCAGAATAGGTTGCATTTTAGTGATGGAAAGATACTCTAGAGTCAGCGGGGCGTTTAGCGGGAATAAGCCGGTAAAGTTGCCGGAAAATGTTTTTTCGCTAATATCTCAAAAACTATGAGGTTTTCCACAAAAATTCATATATACAAATATAATCGAAATTAAATAACAAACAAAAATAGTCTAGTACATAATCACGTTAAAGTGAACGGTTCGGGAGATATAGAAGGGTAAAAATTTGCTGGTTGTCATGGTAACAAGATATAAATATTTGTCTCCTTTCATATGAATTACAAATTTTACCTCTTTATATCTCCCGAACCGTTCACTTGAGCGTGATCATCTACTAGACCATTTTTGTTTGTAATTTAATTTCAATTATTTTTCATAGATGAATTTTTGCGGAAAACCGCATAGTTTTTGAGATATTTGCGAAAAACCATCTTCCCGCAACTTTACCGGCTTATTCCCGCTAAACGCCCCGGTACTGCAAGTGCTGACTCTAGAGTTTATTTCCATCACTAAAATGCAACCTATTCTGAAAATATTAACCTTCAGAAAAACTCTTGCCCGTTTTTGTCGCCAGCTCTTGGACTATCAGAAAGAGTTGTTAAAAAAAGGACATTGATTTTTGCATTGTTATATTCTATTACAAAAAAAAAAAAAAATCTGGTGTGACTGGCGCACAGCACACAACTTTCTCTTACCTTCGGTAATCGAAAGTTGTGTACTGTGCTTGTCACACCAGATTTTTTGTGTCGACATATATTTAGTTCCCGACAGTAAGGAACATTTGAATTCAGATGTAAAATTTTTAAGTATGGCAAAATATTTATATTTTGTTACCATGGCAACCATTTCTCCTATCTTCCCTATGAAATACAAGAGTAAAGTGGTCTTCAGAAGATTTCAATCGCAAAATGAGAATATACATTTTAAAGAGCATCTAAAAAATAATTGATTTTTGAATTTAAAAAAAAATCGTTGGAGCAAATTTTGAGAAAATCGAAAAAAACTGAAAAAGTACATCAGTAAAGTACTAGTAATCTTTGGCCGATTTTGATTAAAAGCTTATTTTTCCGGTCCCGGGGGGGTGTTTAACTTAAATATAAAATTTCAACCTCGTAGCTCAATTCCTTCATCCTTAAAATTGAACACACACCCACACCACCCACCCACCCACCCACACACCCACCCACCCACCCACCCACAGAACAGACCATGTCTCGAAAACCACTTTTTTGGATTCAGGGGACCTCAAAACGTGAAGATCCATCAAAATCTCGACATCGAATTTTTGACATGAATCCAATACTTTCTCTCTATATATATATTACATATATACATAGGTAAGAGAAAGTAAAAAAATCGGGAGGATTTTAGTAAAAAGAGTTCAGTTTTCGAAAAAAAAAAAACGATTAAAAACTTTTTAAGGTTGTTTGTACAGTACCCCGTAAGTCTTAATATAATCTAAAAATTTTTTTTTAATAAAATTAAATATTTAAAATAATTTAGTCGTGACCTATCACAATTTAATAAGTGTTTTATCACATAATCTGACAACATTTGCATTTAACAGCTGATTATGTTGATCTTGTAGTGTTCAGTTGTATTTTTTTATTTATTATATTACAATGAGTAATGCAATTCAGTTTATACACAATGGGCGAGCGATTTGCGAGAAAAAATATCTTAATTTTAAACTGGTAACCGTTGGCTCTAGTTGAAACATTATGCTTAATAGGAGAATTAAATTCACAAGGTTTTCTGTTTCAATAATTTATTAATTTGATATTAACACTTTTATACGTATTTCGACATCATATGTGTCATCTTCAGTATGTAATTCGCTTCTGAAGATGACACATATGGTGTCGAAATACGTATAAAGTGTTAATATCAAATTAATATATTATTGAAACAGAAAACCTTGTGAATTTAATTCTCCTATTAAAGAAAAAAATATCGTAAAAAGGGAAAAATGTAAGTGAAAGCGTGAAACCCGTTTTATATTATGCGACGTTGCCACACTGGTCAGAGTCCCATGACTGACATTTTTAAATATGGCCGACTGTCATTTTCGTAAATATTTTGTCTTACTTGTTAAAATATTTTTAAAAGCCTTGGTCAGAAAATTTTGATTTTATTTTTAACATATTCTACGTAGGTTTTGATAAAATGTAAGTTTTTTTTTTTTTTTTTAATCTTTATCAGGAGTGGCTTTTTTTTATCTAAAAAACGGTAATTCGATATGTGTGCGTTTCGTCTACATGTTGAATTTCAATTTTTTTTATAATTAATTACACGATAACCCTTCGTCAGATCTGCTTCAAAAATTATTTTTATACGTATATAATAATGATTAATAAAAAATTAAAAAAATATAGCTTTTAATATTTATAAGTGCCTTAATATCCGACCAACCTGAAAAGAAAATCGAAACTTTTTGTCATATTATATTTTAACGTAAATGGAATAATAATAGTATTTTTTTTTTTTTTTTAGATAAAAAAATAAGAATGAACTTTATTTGAAAATCTAAATTAACCTAATGTAGGTAAAAATATAAAAAAACTACCCCAACAAAAAAAAAAAGTTTTTTCCCTAAATATAAATCATAAAATAGCTCGAGCTACTCACAAATCGATTTTCCTTTTATTATATCAAACCTAAATTTAAAAGACATTATTAGATCACAATCGAAACATTTGCTAATACTTCTTTGATGTATATTTAATGAAAAAAAAAAAAGAAAAGAGTATAATTATTCGCAAATTGGGGGCGGGGAGGGGGGTAGATATATTCAGAATAATCATCCGTCAATTTGTTGTTGTTGGTGGAAAAAGAAGAAAGCAACCAAGAGCCATCATTTATTGTTCTTTAAAAGGGAGTGTAAAATTAGAACTCAGAGGCCAAGGGGGGGTGGGGGGTGGGGGATGAACCATTATCATCTACCCTCTCTTTTCTCGAACAAGTTAAGAAAAAAAAAAAAGAATATATATTTTTTTGAACCTCTAATGATGATAAATGATTGAAAGATTTTTCACTCGACAATTTAGATAAAATACTGCTGAACATGCTACGCTCGTATTTTTTACTTGATTAGAGGAGATTAGCCTGAGAATGAAATTATCCAATCGTCACACAATGAATTCTATTTGATATTAAATAACATAATTTTAGTCTGTATATAATGATATCAATATCAAGGAAAATATATAAACTTGTTTATTTGTTCATTTATCGAACACTCCAGTTTTTTTTTTTATTTATCATCGGCTGCGGCAGACCTTCGGTAATCGAAAGTTGTGTACTGTGCTTGTCTCACCAGATTTTTGTGTCGACATGTATTTAGTTTCCGACAGTACGGTACATTCGTATTTTCAAGATGTACAATTTATAAGTATGGGAAAATATTTATATTTTGTTAACATGGCAACCTTTTCTCCTATCTTTCCTATGGAGTACAAGAGTAGAGTGGTCTTCAGAAGATATCAATGACAAAATGAGAATATAAATTTTATTGAGAATCTAAAAATAATTGATTTTTGAATTTTAATCAAAATCGTTGCAGCGAATTTAGAGAAAATCGAAAAAAACTGAAAAAGTGCATCAGTAAAGTACTAGTACTCTTTGGCCGATTTTGTTCAAAAGCTTCGTATTACGTCCCAGGGGGGTGCCTAAGTTAAATATAAAATTTCAACATCCTAGCTCTTTTCGTTCTTGAGATATTTTGTTCACAGACACACAGACAGACAGACAAGGTTCTCGAAAACCACTTTTCTGGATTCAGGGGACCTCAAAACGTGTATATCCATCAAAATCTCGACATCGAATATTTGACATGAACCCAATGCTTTCTCTCTCTATGTATTAACATATATATAGAGGTAAGAGAAAGTAATTAAATGGCATCAAAACAAAGCAAAATTCTTTGGATACCAAATGGCTTAAATAAGAATGCCTGGAACCCCAATAGATATATTAAACACGAGTAATCGTTTAAAGTCTTATATGGCCATAGTTGCCGAAAAGACTGTGTGTGAGTGTTTAAAAAAAAAGAAGCAAAATTCACAATAATATAACAACAAATCAAACCTTCAATACCAAACGTCGCGGGTTCGGATCCCAGGCAGTCCGATGATTTCATTTAAGCCATTTGGATACTAAATAAGTTGCCGAAAAGACTGGAATGTGTGAATGTGAATGAGAAGAAAATGTGATGTTTTTTTTTTTTTTTTTTTTAAAGGTGTACAATTTATATCATTGAGGAAGTAGTAGCAGCAACAGCAAGGTTTTTTCAAAAAGCACAAATCAACATTTGAAATAGCCACATCACAGCCATACATTTCTTAGCATGTTGCTTTATAATGTTTCTTTGAACTATGTTTGTTCTTATCATATTAGTTTAACGTTTATTTGTATTATTGTATTAATATTGTTTTGCTTATATTATTTTGATATGATATATGTATATTTTGTAACAATTTTTAACCCAATGGCGTTTGGCTGGACGGGCAGAATAAAAAAAAAATCTGGTGTGACTGGTGCACAGCACACACAACTTTCTCTTACCTTCGGTAATCGAAAGTTGTGTTCTGTGCTTGTCACACCAGATTTTTGTGTCGACATGTATTTAGTTTCCGACAGTACGGTACATTCTATTTTCAACATGTACAATTTATAAGTATGGGGATTATTTAAGCCAATTGGATACCAAATGGCTTAAATAAGAATGCCTGGACCCCATATATGTATATTTATTAATAACGGATATCGTAAAAAGTCTTATATGGCCTCAGTTGCCGAAAAGACTGTATGAATGTGTGTGTGAGTGTGAGTGTGAATGAGAAAAAAGTGTGAATGTTTTTAAAAAAAAAAAAAAAAAAAAAAAAGTATGGGGAAATATTTATAGTTTGTTACCATGGCAACCATTTCTCCTATCTTTTCTATGGAGTACAAGAGTAAAGTGGTCTTCAAAAGATTTCAAGGGCAAAATGAAAATTTACATTTTAAAGAGCATTTAAAAAATAATCGATTTTTGAATTTTAATAAAAATCGTTAGATGGAATTTTCAACAAATCTAAAAAAAAAAAAAACTGAAAAAAGTACATCAGTAAAGTGCAAGTACTCTTTGGCCGATTTTTTTCAAAACCTTAGAGTTACGTGCCAGGGAGATGTCTAACTTAAATATACAATTAGGAGACAATGGCTAAGCCGGCTAACCTGAGCATTACGGAGTCCGAAGTCTCAATATGGCTCGGGTTCGAATCCAGCTTGCGGCAAATAATTCAAACATCCTGCCGAAGTCTCCTCTTAGGGTAAAAAAGAGGGATAGCCCCACCGTGGTAGCACAAAGGGCCTAAATGGCCTAAGTGTGTTCCCTCTCTGGGAACGGCCTAAGAGAAAGTAAAAATTATATAAAATTCAACATTCATTTGGCCATTTTTTTTAATTTTTTAAATAACCCAATATTAATTGATAAAAAAAAAAAGTAAAAAAACACCCCCAAGCAACAGTTGTAAATAATAAATTAGTTACAAAATGCTGTTTATATAGTAGCAAGCGTGTGGTCAAATTACGATCTCCATCAATCAATCCCAACAAGACAAACATATTTAAATCTTTGATTTATGGTCTGAGGGATAAAAACAAATTTGTTTGGATAACAAATGACGTTCTATCATATATAAATAAATATATGATTTTAAATTAAACAACTTTATCCTGGGGTATTGGGGCTCATCCAATATTCCGTAACACCTTTAATGAATATTTAATAAATATGAAAAATTATTTATCTTTTTAAAGAATTAGTGATCAAAAAGTTAGAGCCCTCTTGGGATGGTATACAAATTTTCTCGTGCTCTGAAATGTTGTTTTTTCTTTATTTTCGTCAAATGATTCAAATCTCTGCCCTTTCAAGGGTCTCTTGAGAGGAAAAAGTCCACGGAGGCCAGGTCTGGTGAGTACGAGGGCGTTTTTTTGTCCACTATACAGAAAAACGCCATGACAGACATCGCCCATACCTTCTACTCAGCAGACCGGATTATTTTCTGTTTCTGAAATTCAAGAGACCAGAGATCAATTGACAAAATTAAAAATTGAAATTAAAATCCTAGCTCTTTTCGTTCTTGAGATATTTTGATATTAGTTGGTTGAGTTTGGTAGTTCTATTTTGGGACATAATATTTATAGGGGAAGTTTGTTTGTATGTGACTAACTGTGACACTGTGGGGGGGGGGACTAGAAAATAGTCAAAAAAAATCATTGTGTCGTTTTATGAAAGCACGATGCAAGGGAAACTTTTTTTTTTCGGATCGTAGGCGTTTCAGAAAATTATTCAATTAAGGGTATTAAAATCGCGTTTTTAATCTTAACTTAATAATTGGAAAATTGGGAAATCAATAGACGCATGTTAAAAACTGAGAACAATATTTATTTAGTATTTGAATCATTTTAAATTATTTTAAAAATTATATTTTATCAATTTAAAAATTGAAAAATTAAATCTCACAATTATTTTTTTATAATTCGTCATATATATTAAATTTCAACTTTTCTATTTTTGTCGTCATGGCTTGTGACGTCATGGCTTGTAGCGTCACGGCCTTTGACGTCATGGCCTGTAACGCGACATGCTGATAGAGAAACGAAAAAATTTATGTCGATCAAAATAAAGTTTCACTTAAAAAAAAAAAAAAGGCTTGATGCCTCTTGTAAAATTGATTGTAAATACATTCGCCAAGAGCGAGGAAATGTATTGGCAGAAAAATAAATAAATTCAAATTCATTCCTATTTTTGTCGTCACGGCTTGTAACGCGACACGCTGATAGGAGGGCGAAAAAATATGTAGGCCATCAAATAAAAGTTTCATTTAAAAAAAAAGGCGTTACTTAATATGTGGACAACCCCTTATAGCTCTGAGGATGATGTTCTAGTAAACAAAACGTCGGTCCTGGCTTATATTTATAATTAGAGACCGGACAAAAAAGCATAAAAAAATGGAAAAAAAGTGCTTAAAAAAGCATAAAAAACTTGAATAAAAAGTTTTAAATAAGCATAAAAGTTGAAAAAAAAGCATCTCATAAGCAATTTTTACTCATACCAATGGTGTATACAAATTTTTTTTTTAAAGAAACTAAATTTATTCCGCCCTACCCTGCGAAAATATATTTTTTTGCGGAACCAAATTTTTTCACCCTGCTGAAAAAAATTTTTTTACAGGGCTATATTTTTTCACACTGCGGGATTTTTGGAATTTTTTTTTTTTTTTTTTTTGGGGGCGGCCCCCCCCCCTTATATACGTCCCTGGTGTATGCGTGTGTGAATGGGAAAAAATTTTTTTAATAAAAAAAAAAAAAAATTATAAATATTCGTAAAATAAGTTCAAATAAGCACGAAAGGGAAAAAAAGCATGAAAACTCAAAAAAAGCAAAAAAAGCATAAAAAATGCAATCTCAATGCACTTAGTTTTTCCTAATTCGTATAGAAATTAAATATCTAATGGTTGCTTATAAAATTCAGCAATAAGCATTTTGCTTAAAATCCGGTCTCTATTTATAATAAATTGAAATAAACTTGACTTCTTCAAAGTTGAATTAATAAAGATTAAATATAAGTTTAAATCCTTACAAAAATAGACATTTTTTTTTGCCCCCTGAGCCGTAGCACAGTGGCAGAGTTCTTGTCTCTTAAGCTACGGCTCAAAAATGTTATCTCAATTGAATTGGCTACCATACCTATTGAATTAAATTGCCTCTTATGCCGAAAAATAAACCATTTTAGCTTGCAAAAGCATATCTCTATTCAAATATCGAATGTTCTAGATAAATAATTTGTGGATATGTCAAACAACCGAGGGCATTAACCGTTACAAGTGTTTGTGAATACATTGCCCACACCCCTCTTGATTTCCCTTTACACGACGTGCAATGACATTTCTAAAGGGGGAGGCTGGCCGGTTAGCTGATAAGGGGTAGAAAGGGTTATAAGAGCAGAAGGGAAAGGGCCCTTTGTGGGACGTCGGCTTCCGTTCAGCCCGGGCCGTTCCGTTCCGTTCTGTTCCGACCAGACAAGGTGTCTTCTCACTGGATATTCCCTACTGAGCAAAGCATTACCTTGATGGAGCTTTTATCTTAATATATGTACCGCCCCCTCCCCCAGCATCCTTTGCATCCTTTAGATGATTTAACTAGCACGATTTAATGAAAAAAAAAAAATTGCAATCAAGATAATATAGGATTATGACCAATGGTGTTAGAATTTTAATTTTTCATTAAATGTTAACGATTTAAATAAATTTTAAAGTGGAATAAAAACAGAATAAGTTTTGAACACTAACGACGGAAAATTGTTAAAATCTATATACATTGCTCGTCAAAAAAAAAAAAAAAATTACTTCTTAAAAGATCCTTTTTCTAATCTCTCTTAATGATACTGAAATTTATTAAACATATAATATGAAATATTGACTAATCTTTACTATAAAGTTCGCTCCCACCAGAGAGCACTGACGTGCTCACGATTCTCTCGTTCTCCACTTTGTGATTCATTCTTTGAATTTAATTTTAAAATGGCCATGATAATATTCAACATATAACATGAGGCAAAAATATACAAATATATATTATATATATATATATATATTCAACATAACATGCCTTGGGAACAAAATTGTTTATAATTAGTTCATCAAGAATATTTTAAAGAACTTGCAGGGATCATGAACGAAGAGCTAATGTCAAAAAAAGAACTAGTCAAATGTAAGCCAGCGCTCTCTGGTGGGAGCGAACTTTATAGTAAAGATTAACCGAAATATCTTATACATTTCCAAGTTTTAACACAAATCCATATCATTTTAATAAATAATTACAATTTAAATAAATCAAAGACAAAAATGTCGAAATTTTTTTATTAACGCTAAATTTCTAAAATTTTAAAATAATCTTTCCATTTCAGTTTTTCTCTGACTATTTTATTGGAAATTCTTATAAAAACAAAATTATGAATTAATATCCAACAAAACATATCGATATTATGTTGATTTGTCCAGTGCCGGATTAAACAAGATGGAGAGGCCCTTAGGCAGTCGAAAACTCGGGCCTCTCTAAGCTAATAATTTTTCTCAATGTGATTTTATCACACAACAGTTTTAAGAGCCGAGCATTTAAAATGTCTCCAAAAGCTCGAGGAAAACTCGAAATTTATATTCATTTAAAAAATTCAATATTTTTTTTCTCTTTGAACACCCATAATGTCATTTTTACTAACCCTGATTACAATTAACAAATTTTTATAATATTCTATATGTCTTTACTCTCTTAAAACGAATTAGTAGAATTTATACTTATTCAAACAGTAGGTAAGAAAATTACACCAAATTTAGTCATTTTGAGTAGAATCTACTAAGATATTTAGTAAATTTATTGGTTACTTTTAGATTAGTTATTTTTTACTAATTCAAAAAGTAGTTCATTCAATTCCGGCTGTCTGAGAAGCCAACATGGCCGACCAGCTGTTTGATCGGTTCCTTAATAAAGACATTTTTGGCAATATAAGGCTTTATTTAAGTAATAATAATACAAATAAATAATAATATTGAGATAACTTGTATTTTTTGTTAAAAATTGCAGGAAATATATGTTAAGTCAAATTCCCAAAATTTCCAAATTTTTTTAAATTAATAAAATATTATTTTTTAAATAGTCAATTAAGAAATATTTTTACTTAAAATTTAGTAAATATATTTCTTGATATAACGATAATTAGTTTTATTAAGTTTATTTAGAAATAAATTGCTGGGAAGGAATATAGTAACATTCAAGTAAAAAGCATTGTTAACATCAGCGACATACTTATATAGCAAATAACAGAGAAGTAATAGTAAGTCAAGTTTAATGCCCAATTGCACCGTCCAATTTAAGTATGACTTAAAAATAAGTATCAACAACATGGCAACGCTGTAAATTTTAGTGATATTCTGGTGATTTATTTTTAATTTAATAATTTTTTCTTTTTAATAATCATAAACTAAATTAAATACATATTGTTTATAAATATTAATTTCAGAAAAATGAGAAAATCGGAAACAAAATATTAATTTTCATGATTTTTGATTAATTAATAACAATTTTATATATAAATATTAATAACGAGCTGCCACTCTATAACAGTGTTTTCAACCTGTGGGTGGACCCCTAGGAGGGTGGCGAAGCCCTACACGGGGGGTAGGCGGCAAAAGGAAAAAGGCAATGTCCTACACTATAATAAAAACACAATTTCATGGAGAAGGGAAATAGGTACCAAAATAGAGAAAATAATATATCTTGTTACATAGTCTTTTGATTTAAAAACTTTTTGTCGGTCTATGGACCAAGGGAATCGCCAGAATTTTTCAACCTGTAAATTCAAAAAGATTGAAAAACACAGCTCTACTGATATAAGACTGCAAAATTTCGTTTAAAAATTCCAACGGGAAGTTGGTCAGAGCGTGACAGACGGATGGACCGACAGACCCTCCGCTAATATATACGTATATAATATAGATCATCCTCGAAAATGTTCATGTTTTTTATAAGAAAAATCTAAATCGAATCCAAAAAATGTATTATTATTAGTTAATTAATATTATATTATCAATATTGTTTTTTAGCTTAAGTCATTGCTAAGCCCCCGAAATCGAGGGCTTAAATATTTGGGGGTTAAGTATAAAATTTAACACACTTTCATTGTCATCCGTTGCTAACCACGCTCGTTGCTAAGATAACACGTTCTCTGATTGAAAATAAAATAATGTTTCAAGACCCAAATGGCGTGAATAAAGATGCCAGGACCCTCAATATTTATTTATTAATAAATAACAGTATCGTTTAAGTCTTATATTATTAAATCACAAATAAATCAGCAGAATATCACTAAAATTTACAACGTTGCCATGTTGTTGATACTTTATTTTAAGTTATACTTAAATTGGGCGGTGCAATTGGGCATAAGTGGGTTCGGCTAGAACTCGAGTCAGTAAACACAAGTCAAGGTCCCGGTGTCATCGCACCTTATTACAGATATCTTAAACATTTCTTTTTTTGGTCATTATTTTTTTAAAAATTCATTTATTCAATTAGTGAATTTTTCATATTAATAATTTTTACTAATTGAAAAAGTGGATATCCACTATTTACGGGTGGTCTACTTTGCACATCTTAAAAAAGTGACTATACACTATGAATTAGTAGTTTTTTACTAATTCGTTTTTAGAGAGTACCTTTCAAAAAAGCATTAATGTGTGAAGATCAATTAAGTTATTATCAAAAAACTTAGCAAAATCAAGTTTCAACCAAATATTGTATAAAAATATTTTGAAGTTTTTTTACATATCTACTTTTTAGTCCAATGGATGTTTATAAAGCATTTCTTATTGAATAAAACATTAGCCTATATAATTTTAAAATATGTTTATAAAGAGAGGGGGGGGGGTACCTTCAAAAATGAGTTCGGGCGCCCCTGAAAAATAATTATGCGATGCTTGTCACTTTTAGGGATCCCGGGTTCGCATTTGCGACAAAAATTAATTTCATTTGAATTGGCTACCAATCAATCTAAATAAATAGGGCGGAGTCTACCAGGTAAATGACCTAAGATGCCGAAAAAGGGTTTAAAAAATCTGTTACGGGGCCCCTAAAAAGCGTAGGGCGGTTAGGCGATCGCCTTCTATGAGAAATTTTATTTCACCTTTTTATCTACCTTGTGCATGACAAATATTTTATTGAGTAAGGTTGGAACACTAAGTTGTTAAAATTTTTATTAAAAAAAAAAGTTTTTTTTAGAATAAAAACATAAATAAAAAAAAAATTAATGGAAATATACGTTTTGAGGGTCTTTGAGTTCAAAAAAATGGTTGCCTCAAAATATGTCCACACCAAAAAAGAAACTGGTGTGACAGATAGTTATGTGTCAGGAGAAACGTCATTTGACGGGGGGAGGGGCAGAGGGGGCATTTGCCCCCCCTCCCCTCCGCCAAAGCTCCTACATACACACACACTCTCTCTTTATAAATAAGTATAGAATAACATATAGTGGTATATAAATTAACTATCACAGGAAGCTAAAAATAATTTTATCCCCCCCTTCCCAAGCAAAAACTGAAATGACGTCACTGTGTGTCAGTCAATTTCAATTTTTTTAGCATTCTTTTAGCAAACTACCTAACATTTGAATTGATTACTTTCTCTTTCAATTAATTTGTTACAAGAGGAATAGTTTGAGGCATACCTAAACGGAATAATTCCTTCTTCTTTATCCAATTGAGGCAAACTAAAATAAATCAGGTTATCCGGTCTATTCGAGTTCGTTTTAAGTTGAGAGGCAAACAAAGGTGAGACAAAATTTACGATTTGAAAACAAGATTTTATGATTATTATTAGACTATAAATTACAATCTAATCGAATGGGGAAAGTCAAATTTTGAAAGAAAATTCTCTTTCCAGTTAAGGGGAAAGTATTATTGTGAAAAGTCTTACCCTGCCAACCGGTTGGTGGAGTAAGTAACTTTTTATTTTAATTATATTTCTAGAATACTCTGGGTTCGATTTTGTCCTGAGTGATCATAAGAAAGTATTCAAACGAGGAGTGAATTGGCGGGCAGGAGCGGTCAATTTTTATGGCAAACCTGCTTCCTTTGGACCAAATTAAACTCAGCCTAAAAACCGGGAAAGTTTCGCTAGCTTTGTTGCCATATTTTTTATTTATTAAAGAATAATCAACAAAAGGGCACTAATGCCAGGAACTGGGCAATCTGGGGGAGGTGCAGAACTCCCCTCCTAAATGAACAGTAAAAAAATTAAAAATTTTTTCATGTATCGGGGGCTTTTAAAATTAATTATTTCTATATTGAAAAAATCTCCAATTTTTCCATAAATAAGACTTTATTTTATCAAACTTTTATAAGACACTGCGCGTCAAAAATAGGGGAACATTGTTTCTACTTAAGAACACCTGTTCTAATCTATGTTAATGATACTCTAATTTATTAAACATTTAATATGAAATATCTTATCCATTTCTAAGTAAATTTAACACAAAATCCATATCATTTTAATAAATAATTACAATTTAAATAAAACAAAGGCAAAAATGTCGAAATCTTTTTATTAACGCCAAATTTCTAAAATTTTAAAATAATCTTTCCATTTCAGTTTTTCTTTGTCTATTTTATTGGAAATCTTCTAAAAACAAAATTTTGAAATAATATCCAACAAAACATATCGAGATTATGTTGATTTGTCCCTCAAATTGAAAATCGACATATTTTTATTTATTTTATATTAAATTTATTAAAAGGATTTGTATTTGTCTTACATTTAGAAATGTATAAGATATTTCATATCAAATGTTTCTTAAATAAAAGTATCATTAAGATAGATTAGAACAGGCCGTTTTAAGAAGAAACAAAATGTTAACGTTATTTTTGTCGCGGAGTGTAAATTATTCTTTTACTCAAGAATAGCTAACTCAGATTAATTTTATATTAAACTGAAATTAAGGACTTTTATATTGTTTCATTCCTACAAATATTTATCCTTTTTTTTTTTTTTTTTTTTTTGTTTAACATTAAGGCGTATATTCATTCTAATAAATGAAACAATAAATAAATATGATAAAGTTAATTTGTGAAGTAGGGAATATTTTTTTTTTCAAACAAGTCATACGAGAAGGTACAAAAATAAAAGAAAGAAAAAACGACGACTTTTACCAATATAAACACTGAAAAGTAATATTATAATGGATGGTGATGATAACACTTTGATAATTGGATAAAACTGTCAATAATAAGTCATAAATGTGGAAAAAATTTTGATAAAAAAAAAAAAGTTAAGTTAAACAGTGAGGAGGCTGTTTTTTAATCCTTAAAAATTAACGACGTTGATCCCAGATAAAGTGATATATGCCTTTCTTGTTTATATCCCTTTCTTTTGGCTTTAGTAGAATTAATAAGCATTTATAAAAAATTATATAAATATTTAAATATTATATATCTATAGACCGAAATTTATACAATTAATATTTATCAATTCATATACCGAAATATCCCGGGAGTCGACCACGGATCCTGATTCAGAGGCCCTAACCACTAACCACACACGACATTCGGATATATGATTCACTTAGACTCACTTGAAACAAATTTAGTCATCAGGAGAAATGACCCATGAACGGTCCACAAATTTATCCCTCGACCATCAGACTAATTTCTTTCCAAGTGAGTTCATAGTGACTTCATATTCCGATGTGTGCTGTGAGCCTCTGAGCATCGAATCCGTTTCACTCCCCCACACCTTTTTTTCGATATATGATATTTAATAACATTAGTTTGCAAAGTCTTTCAATAAGAATTTATCCATTCGGCATCCGAGGCCATTTAGATTCAGTTCTATTTTGGTGTTATCAAGAGAAGTGAAAAATGCTTTGAAGTTGGTGGAGAAATTTTTCAAAATATACTTTGAATTGCTTTCAATGTGTTGGAATTAATGGGATTTTTTATTTCAGTTCGTCTATACAGTGGCGTAGCGAGGGGGGGGCAAGGGGGATCATCATGCCCCGGGCGCTACTCACAAAGGGGCGCCAAATGGTCGGCAAAACAAAAAATTGCTGGATAATTTTTATTTTTATTATAATTGATTTCTGAAAAATATATTTTAAATGTAGTGCCAGTGTAATATAATAATTCTCGCCGAAAAAAAAGTCGCCAAAAATTTTCTCGCCGAAAGCAAACTCGACGAAAAAAATCTCTCCGAAAAAAAAATGGCCGAAAATACGACAAGTTCCAAAATAAAATATTTTAAAAAATAATTGATTTTGAATTTTAATCAAAATTGTTGAAGCGAATTTTGAGAAAATCGAAAAAAACTGAAAAATTAACATCAGTAAAGTACTAGTTTTTGACCGATTTTGTTTAAAAGCTTATTTTCACGCCCTAGGGGGGTGCCTAACTTAAATGAAAAAGAAAAAAAATTTTCGGAGAGTTTTTTTTTTGCGAGAAAATTTTCGGCGAGTTATATACCGCCCCCATAATAATTTTGTATACATATAATATTATATGGTTTTCGAATGGGGGGGGGCGCTAAAAAGGTATTGTGCCCCGGGCGCGAGTTAAGCTCACTATGCCACTGCGTCTACCAAGGGCGGATACAAGGGGGGGGGGTAAAGGGGTAATCCTCCCCCCGGGATTTGAAAAAAATGCTTTTTTTTTGAAAAAAAAAAAATTATTTTTAATGTAAAGTTTTAAAAATTAATACTTCAAAATTTGTAATAATATTGAGATGATGGCTGAACTATTAGAAGATATGATGAATAAGATGGCAGCCAGGAAAGAAATCAGACAAAAATTTAATCAATTTGTATCTAATTTGATTACGAAACCCGTCACACGCTTTTGATTTCAACAATTGTGAATTGTTATACCAAGATAGCAACCAATTTTTTTTTTTTTTCGGCCTTTGACCTTGGTCATTCAGGCCCTGAACCATTTAGACTCGAATTTGCCGAAATGATTGCTATAAAAAAGTACAGAAAAAACGGCATGCCACTACAAAGACGACATTCAGGGCCTTAGTACTTTGTATGAAAATATTTTAAATTTTATTATTTATTTATTTATAATTATATTGTAAAAAAGAAAGGGAAAAAAAAATTAAGTGAAAGTTTATAAAAAAGAAAGGAAATCTATTTAAATATTCTAATTTAAGAACAAAAAGCCTTTATATGATTGAAAAATAGATATATTAATACATTTAATGCAAAAGGCGTCAATGAATGATATCAAATATATACAGAACAAAACAATGCATCTCATACTCGTGAATTGTGTTTTTATTGTAGGGCTATATTGTCAATAAACAAAATACGCCCATCTGTATTTTATTAACTACCAGGTATCTATTGTAAGTTTTTTTTTTTTTTTTTTTTTTAAGAAATGTATTTCAACTTGAGTCAATTTTTGTCATGCATATTTGTCTCATTGATCATAGGTTCTGAGGAAGGGCGCGATTTGCGTTCGAAACGTCAGCAATCGGATAAAAATTGATTAAATTTTTGTCTGATTGCTTTACTGGCTGCCATCCTACTCATATCTTCTTAAAAATTTGATTTGTATTTATATTCTGGCATACAAGTACAGAATGTACGTAATTAAATTTCCGAAATTAAGAAAAAATAGCGTGCTGTGTGTATAACACCTATTGGTAGAGATTTTTAACAAATAAATTATCCCATTTGTTAATTCCAAGTTGAGATTCATTAATTTGTTCCCGCCCTATGCACAATGACGCTATCCTCTTTATTCTAACTGGATATTTGCCGGCCATATTCAATTTTCAACTTGCTTTTGCCCACCTCAATTGTAACTGTTGAATATTCCGGTTGCTTTTAAAGGCCAGACAGAGCGAGGGAAAAGTTGGCGGCTCAATTGGTAGAGTAGCCTATAAAAATAAGTGGCTAAGTTATCAATTAAATATTCATCAATAACTAACTATGAATTCAATTATACAAAAGGAAATGTAACAAATCAAAGTTCATTTTTCTCTTTTTGATTTATTTATTAATATTCGTATTAGTCACCATCATTCAAAGGTATTTATTTATTTAATCCGGCTAAATAATTTATAAATTTATGAAAAAGCTACCATTCCATTCAGATCCACTTTTAGTAAATATCCTAAAAAAAAAGGTTCGATAATCTATCTATATTATTCACTAATGTCCGTCTGTCTGTCACGCTTTATTTAGGCAACTTCCCGTTGGAATTTTGAAATGAAATTATATATGCATAAAAAGGATCTTCTCGGGATTACAGGAAAATTATTTTCATCCCAAAATTCCTATAACTTTTTGAGTTATTAATTCTTAAAGTTACGATTTCTCCCATAGGAAATGTATAGAGAAATATTTATGTATTCTTTTCATTTGTGTATTCCATGAATGTAAACAAATCCTCAAGCAGGCACTGGATTGGAATACGTAGCAATAATTTTCTTTTATGGCGTAGTAGGTAGCGTGCCTACCTCCTATACCAAACGTCGCGGGTTCGGACCCAGGCAGTCCGATGATTTTATTTAAGCCATTTGGATACCAGATGGCTTAAATAGAAATGCCTGAACCCACAATAGATAATATATATTACAACGGTTATCGTCTAAAAGTCTTAAATGGCCTGAGTTGCCGAAAAGACTGTGTGAATGTGTGTGTGAGTGTGAGTGTGAATGAGAAAAAAGTGTGAATGTTTTTTTTATAAAAAAAAGAAAGGGGCGCCCTCGGGGCTTGGTGTAGGGGTTAGCGTGCTAACCTCGAACACAACTTTCTCTTAACTTTTCAAATTGAAATGTTCTATGTATTTCACACCAGATTTTTTGTGTTCGTTCCTCAGATAAAATATTTTATTTTATTATTAGCTCCATCTCTGCTCGTAAGCGCCACATGCGGATTTGGTTCGTTTGAAGGCCGGAGCTCGCGAGCCTGACTTGTACGCGTGTGTGGGGATTGCCGGATCCGGCTAACTCGGAAACCACTTCGATGCCAAAATTGAAATTTTCATGCTTGTTTATTTATATACGTAACCGACGATATATGAGACATATTATACAAATACTGATGTATGAGGAATTTTTTAATGAAATTTTAAAGTTTTTTTTTTTTTTTTACCAGAATCAGTCAAATGGATTTGATTTAAAGTACGATATTGATTTATAAAATGATTTTCAAAAATCTGGTGTGACTGGCGCACAGCACACAACTTTCTCTTACCTTCGGTAATCGAAAGTTGTGTTCTGTGCTTGTCACACCAGATTTTTTGTGTCGACATGTATTTAGTTTCCGACAGTAGGGTACATTTGAATTCAAGATGTAAAATTTATAAAATATTTATATTTTGTTACCATGGCAACCATTTCTCCTATCTTTTCTATGGAGTACAAGAGTAAAGTGGTCTTCAGAAGATTTCAATCACAAAATGAGAATATACATTTTATTGAAGATCTAAAAAATAATTGATTTTTGAATTTAAAAAAATTCGTTGGAGCAAATTTAGAGAAAATCGAAAAAAACTGAAAAAGTGCATCAGTAAAGTACTAGTACTTTTTGGCCGATTTTGTTCAAAAGCTTCGTGTCACGTCTCAGGGGGGTGCCTAACTTAAATATAAAATTTCAACCTCCTAGCTCTTTTCGTTCTTGAGATATTTTGTTCACAGACAGACAGACAGACAGACCATGTCGCGAAAACCACTTTTTTGGATTCAGGGGACCTCAAAACGTGAAGATCCATCAAAATCTCGACATCGAATTTTTGACATGAATCCAATACTTTCTCTCTATATATATATTACATATATACATAGGTAAGAGAAAGTAAAAATTAAATATTAATAAAAAAAAAAAAAAGCAACCAAAAACAGTATATGCTTGTACATAAGCAGTATTTATTATTAATAATATTTATTGATCCCTGTGGTGTAATATGTTATTATAATCCCAGCAACATTAACTAGAAACCCCTAGATAAGAGGATGGGGAAGGGCAAACCCTCCTACTAATAGTTTTTTTTTATAATTTATAAAGCTACCATAGAATTTTTACTTTCTCTTATCTATATATATAGGATAGAGAAAGTATTAGATTCATGTCAAATATTCGATGTCGAGATTTTGATGGATATACACGTTTTGAGGTCCCTGAATCCAAAAAGTGGTTTTCACGACATGGTCTGTCTGTGTGTATCTGTTCGTCTGTGAATAAAATATCTCAAGAACGAAAAGAGCTAGGAGGTTGAAATTTTATATTTAAGTTAGGCACCCTCATGGGACGTGACACGAAGCTTTTTGAACAAAATCGACAAAAAGAGTACTAGTACTTTACTGATGCACTTTTTCAGTTTTTTCGATTTTCTCTAAATTCCCTCCAACAATTTTTTTTGAATTCAATTTGAAGATTCTCTTTAAAATGTATATTCTCATTTTGTAATTGAAATCTTCTGAGGAACCACTTTACTCTTGCACTCCATAGGAAAGATAGGAGAAATGGTCGCCATAGTAACAAATATAAATATTTTGCCATACTATAAATTGAACATCTTGAAAATCGAATGTACCATACTGTCGGAAACTAAATACATGTCGACACGAAAAATCTGGTATGACAAGAACAGAACACAACTTTCGATTACCGAAGGTAAGATTGTGTGCTGTACGCTAGTTACACCAGATTTTTCAATAAAATTTTAATCCTGGAAATTGTCAAAATCATCAAGGTTTTTGTCCTCTAGTTCGTTGAAATTTTTTTTTATAAACTTATGTTGTACAAATATTAAATTAAGGAATATACTGGGCCATTCCATGGACAAATCGAACAAATTTTTTTCCTGACCCCCGCGGATTTCGCTGAAAATTTTCCATCTTTTTTCTATCCCTTAAAAAGACATTTTTGAGAATTTTTTCAAATTTTTTTACCCAACTAAAAAAAAAGTTATGGATTTTGAAAAAGAGTTGCTCTTTTTTCAAATCAACTATAAATATTATTTTATTTTTTTAAAATTGATATTTCGGAACCCCGCAGGCTCTAAAAATTTTTCATCATACTAAAAATTGTTTTTTTCAGTCTCGTACTTACTGAAAAAAAAAAAAAAAAACAATTTTGAAGTATGATGACTTAAAATTTTCGAATAAAATATCATTTTTCAACTTCTAAAAAGTTTCACGAGAAGCTGAAAAAATTTCATAAAAAAGTTACGTAAAAAATAAACCAAATTTCAAAAAAAAAAAATTTTATAACAAAAAAAAAAAAAAAAAAATAAAGAGCTTAATCTAAGCATGACAAGCACATCTTGAAATTAGGGGGGGATAATTGTAGAATTAGTTGAAGTTTTTTTGAGTTAAAAAAAATAATAAAAAATTAAATGGTCGATTTAAAAATAGGGTTTTTCAAAAAAACTGAAATATTTCATATATCCGGGCTTCTGAAATAATTTTTGTATCTTTTTCTGAAAACTACATTAAAAAACAATAATTTTTAAGCCTTGCGGGGTTCCGAAATATCAATTTTAAAATAAGTTATAGTTATTTGAAAAAAAGAGCAATTTTTTCAAAAATCCGCCAACTTTTTTTTAGTTGGGTAAAAAAATTTGAAAAAAATTCTCAAAAATGTCTTTTAAGGGGTAGAAAAAGTTAGGAAATTTTCAGCGAAATCAGCGGGGATCAGGAGAAAAAAAATTTGTCGATTTGGCATGGGTATGGCCCATATTTTTATTTTAGTGAGGTTGAGAAAAGCACAATATTTTTTTTGCAGAATTAGTTAGTTTTGGGGGGTTTTTATCTAGACATCACATTCACAAAATCTGATTATATTATTATTTAACTAATATTCTAAAAAATATGAAGGACGTCTATGGCCGTCATTTGTCTATCAAAAGACACGGAGCTCTGAAAGAAACGACTTCCATAGACGTCCACCAAATTTGCAAAGCATCTATATAGATTTAAAACTAATTTTTCATAATTTTAAATAAAAAAGCAATAAATATTTCTTATCAACATAAAATTTGATTTTAAATATATAATATAATTAGACAATTAAACTTTTATCAAAAGCATTTTGCGACAAATGGATGTTTTTTTCCGGACGATACACTTTTTTACGCCTTAAATTTTCTGGTGGAGAAATTTTTTTCAAAAAAAATGTTAGATAGAACGACTCCTAATTATGAAATAAAATTAATTAATTATTTATTTTTTAAGAAATACTTTATCAATAATAATATGAAGAATGTCATTATATTTATTATGAAATTTAAGTATAAAATTCCTATTATTTAATTATTTATTCATTAAAATTAATTATTACAATTATTTATATTGAAGAATTTCAAAGAAAATAAATTTAAAATCAATATTTGCTTTATCTGCATTCATTTATATTAATTATAATGTAAGACGTCTATAGACGTCATTTGCACATGTATCAACGAGAACTGGACGTCTATAGACTTCAAAAGCGTCAACCTGTTAAATTCAAGATTCTCTTTAAAATGTATATTCTCATTTTGTCATTGAAATCTTCTGAAGACCACTTTACTCTTGTACTCCATAGAAAAGATAGGAGAAATGGTTGCCATGGTAACAAAATATAAATATTTTCCCATACTTATAAATTTTACATCTTGAAAATCGAATGTACCGTACTGTCGGAAACTAAATATATGTCGACACAAAAAATCTGATGTGACAAGCACAGAACACAACTTTCGATTACCGAAGGTAAGAGAAAGTTGTGTGCTGTACGCTAGTCACACCAGATTTTTCAATAAAATTTTAATCCTGGAAATTGTAAAAACTTATTGGTCAAAATCATCAAAGGTTTTGTCCTCTAGTTCGTTGAAATTTTTTTTTTATTACTTATGTTGTACAAATATTAAATTAAAGTATATATAATAAACATTCTATTTCTCAGAATCAGTATCCGTAGATATATAATCTGGCACTTTTATTTATTTTTTTTATTTTTGAATTAAACGACATTGAATATTTAATCAAATGGATCGTTTTCATTTTTTCATCACAATGAATCCCACGCTGAAAACAATATATTGTCAATTTATTTAAAAATTGATTCAAATAAAAGAAAATATTTGGTGTTGGCTGCCGGTGGCTTTTTAACGTGACAACGTCTTTTGCTTGATTTTAAACTATTTTTTACTTTCTCTTACCTATATTGAAACAAAGTAAAAAAATACTTTGTTCCCATTAACAAACATGTTCATACAATTTCATAGTCACAATATAGGACAGGTGTGGCCATTAAGGGCGACTTTTGCTTAAAAAATGAGGTTTTGTGAAAAAAAAAAATTGATTTTCGAGTTAATTACTCGGGATTTTTTTATATTCGTTTATTTAATAAAAATTGGGAGTGGGGAAATTGGAGGTGCTAATAAAGAGAAATAAAAAAAATCTGGTGTGACTGGCGCACAGCACACAACTTTCTCTTACCTTCGGTAATCGAAAGTTGTGTTCTGTGCTTGTCACACCAGATTTTTTGTGTCGACATATATTTAGTTTCCGCCAATATATTAGAATTCAAGATGTAAAATTTATAAGTATGAGTATAAATATTTATATTTTGTTACCATAGCAACCATTTCTCCTATCTTTCCTATGAAGTACAAGAGTAAAGTGGTCTTCAGACGATTTCAATGGCAAAATGAGAATATACATTTTAAAGAGCATCTAAAAAATAGTTGATTTATGAAATTTAAAAAAAATCCTTGAAGCGAATTTTGAGAAAATTGAAAAAAAACTGTAAAAGTACATCAGTAAAGTACTAGTACTTTTTGGCCGATTTTGTTTAAAAGCTTATTTTCACGTGTTCCGAAGGTGCCTAACTTAAATATAAAATTTCAATCCGGTAGCTCAATTCCTTCATAGCTAAAAATCTGTCCACACACAGACCAATTTGCGGGACCCACTTTTTTGGACTCAGGGGCCCTCAAAACGTGTAAATCCATCAAAATCTCGACATCGAAATTTTGACATGATCGCAATACTTTCTCTCTCTATATATTTCAAGAGAAAGTAAAAAGTAAAATACCCGCCCGACCCAGAGTAGATTGAGCAACTGCCTTCGGCCACGCGAAATTGAAACATTTATAATTTAAAGACGAGGGAGGGAGTAAGGCCATTCGGCTCAAACAAGGCGGGAATATTTTATTGACTATCAATTATAAAGCACTATACTAGCTGCTTCGAGTTCATTTCTTTTTCTTTCATATCGAGGTGAATAAAATTCTATTTCAATTACAAGTGTTGAATTGTTTAATAATTATCTACATCTTCTACATCTACATTAAATATTGAAACTGAGAATATATTTGATGATAACACAGGCCAACAAAAAATTTGTACTTTCTCTTACCTATATATGTTAATATATTTAGAGAGAAAGTATTGGATTCATGTCAAAATATTCGATGTCGAGATTTTGATGGATATACACGTTTTGAGGTCCCCTGAAGCCAAAAAAGTGGTTTTCGCGACATGGTCTGTCTGTGCTGTCTGGGTTCAATTTAAAGCATGAAGGAATTGAGCTACGAGGTTGAAATTTTATATTTAAGTTAGGCACTCACCTGAGGGATGAAAATAAGCTTTTTGTCAAAATCAGCCAAAAAGTACTAGTACTTTACTGATGTGATTTTTCAGTTTTTTTAAAGTGAAACTTTATTTTGATCGACACAAATTTTTTCGTTTCTCTATCAGCATGTCGCGTTACAAGCCGTGACGTCAAAGGCCGTGACGCTACAAGTTATGACGTCACAAGCAATGACGCCAAAAATAGGAAAGTTGAAATTTAATATATATGACGAATTATAAAAAAATAATTGTGAGATTTAATTCAATTTTTAAATTGATAAAATATAATTTTTAAAATAATTTAAAATGATTCAAATACTAAATAAATATTGTTCTCAGTTTTTAACATGCGTCTTTTGATTTCTCATTTTCCAATTATTAAGTTAAGATTAAAAACGCGATTTTAATACCCTTAATTGAATAATTTTCTCTGAAAATTTTCAGTTAAAAGCCTACGATCCGAAAAAAGTTTCACTTGCATCGTGGTTTCATAATACCACACAATGTTTTTTCGATTTCGATCTCAAAATTTGCTCCAACGATTTTTTTTAAATTCAAAAATCAATTATTTTTTAGATGCTCTTTAAAATGTATATTGCCTTTAATATCTTTTGAAGCACACTTTACTCTTGTACTTCATAGGAAAGATATGAGAAATGGTTGTATGGTAACAAAATATAATATTTTCCCAGAGAGCACAACTTTCTTTTAGCGTAGGTAAGTCACACCAGATTTGAAAACAAATTGTCAATTAAAGTGTTATGCTCCCCTTTCTTTTTGTTGGCGTAATTTATATATTTTAAGAAGAAAATCAATAGACCCCTTTCACAGTGTCACTGTTCATTGTAGCTAAACTTGCTTGTGAGTTATTTCAAGAACATTGCCATGATTATTTTATTAGAGATCCTTTTCCTTTTTCCTCTCTAGGCCTATCATATTATCCATTAATTCATTTTGATGCTCCAACTTTTTAAGGACATGGGATTAAAAGATTTTCAAACTTTTAAAATGACAAATTAATAATTTATTATTAAAATTTTGAATATTAATAAAAAAAAGATTTTGTTATGGAATAATAAAAGTGTCGCTTCGTAATAGATAAAAAATATTAGTTTTTTTGTTTTTCTATTAGTCGGTGGGCATTTAAAAAAATAATAAATTACATCATTCAAAATTGACTAATAGCGATAAAATTGATACAAATAATGCAAATACCTAACAAATATCTGGTGTGACTGGTCGCACAGCACTCAATTTTGTTTTACCTTCAATAATTGACTTTTGTCACACCAAATTTTTTGTGTCGACATATATTAAATTTATATTTGAATTCGAGATGTATAATTTATCAACATGAAGGATGTTTATATTTTGTTACTAAAGCAACCATTTCTCCTATCTTTCCTATGAAGTACAAGAGTAAAGTGGTCTTCAGAAGATTTCAATGACAAAATGAGAATATACATTTTAAAGAGAATCTAAAAAATGATTGATTTTTGAATTTTAATCAAAATCGTTACAGCTAATTTTGAGAAAATCGAAAAAAAACTGAAAAAGTACATCAGTAAAGTACTAGTACTCTTTGGTCGAATTTGATTAAAAGCTTTGTGTCCCGTCCTAGAAGGGTGCCTGACTTAAATATAAAATTTCAACTTCCTATCTTTTTTTGTTCTTGAGATATTTTGTTCAAATTCAAAATTCAATTTTCATTTTCACAATACATATATTTATTTTTTTTTTTTTTAATTTTATAATCTAAAATAAATATTTTTTTTGAAAAACAGTTATTTTAATTTCCTTATATTTTTTTTTTTTTTTTTTTTTTTTTTTCATAAGAAAAAGAAGAAGAAGAATTAAAATTAATAATAAATAAATTTTTTTTCTTTTTTTTTTTTTTTATTTTATAAAAATTAAAATATATTTTTTTTTTTTTTTTCAACCAAAAAAACCCCCAACCCCCCCCCGAAAACCCCCCTTTTGTTTAAAGGGGGGCCCAAAAACGTATATCCATCAAAATCTCGACATTGAATTTTTGACACGAATCCAATACTTTCTCTCTCTTATATATTAACATATATATATAGGTAAGAGAAAGTGAAAATAACTATCCATCTAAATACATCATCCCTATCCAAAATTATTTTCTCATAGTGAGAACAATGGGGAAATTTTAATCTCTGACGGGTTGATTCATTTCATCTGATATTTCTTTTTAAAATGATTTTAATTCGTGAGTCTCGTGGTTTATAAGATAAATTCTTCTTTACGGGGGTAAATGCGTGAAATATCTTCATTATTCAAAAAAAAAAAAAAAAACCCCATTAAATAAATTGATAAAATCCTTTATCATATTTAAATTAAATCTAACATTAAAGAGATGGGAAGCGAGGTGAGTTTTTTTTTTATTTTTCTAGAAATCGATGCAGCACCTTAAACTTGGAATTCAGAGTCACGAATATCCAACCAACATTTCGCTATTTAAGGGAATTCTTGTTTAGATATGCAATTTTTTTTTTTTTTTTAAGTGAAACTTTTATTTGATGGCCATAAATTTTTTCGCTCTTCTATCAGCAGGTCGCGTTACAAGCCGACGTCAAAGGCCGTGACGCTACAAGCCATGACGTCACAAGCCGGGACGACAAAAATAGGAAAGTTGAAATTTAATATATATGACGAATTATAAAAAAATAATTGTGAGATTTATTTATTCAGTTTTTAAATTGATAAAATATAATTTTTAAAATAATTTAAAATGATTCAAATCTTCAATTACTAAATAAATATTGTTCTCAGTCTTTAACATGCCTCTATTGATTTCCCATTCTTCCATTTTCCAATTATTAAGTTAAGATTAAAAACGCGATTTTAATAACCTTAATTGAATAATTTTCTGAAAATTTTCAGTTAAACGCCTACGAACCGAAAAAAAAGTTTCACTTGCATCGTGGTTTCATAAAACCACACAATGATTTTTTTTTTGGATGTGGGGCTGAAAATTGATGGGGTGAATAGAAGGAAATCAAAATCGTCTATTTTTATTTTCTCTTACCTATATATATTTATATAGAGTATGTGATAGAGAAGGTGAAAAGGGATCTCTTTAGAGAATAAATAATTTCCTGAACATAAAAAAAAAAAAAAAAATGGCTTTTAACGTTTTTGCATAATTCGATTAAATTAATGTGTTCAATTTTAACGTTTAATAGAGCAAATAATAATAAATCGAAATGTTATCAAATTTCAGCTAACACACTTAAACTTGCCAATTATAAAGTTTGATAATTTTATCAGAGGCAGCTTTATTTCCATTTAAATTGAATCCAATGCCCGGATCGTAAATATTTCATTCATTTCCACCAAAATGTCGCTTTTCTGATGTCTTTTTTCCCCGTTTCCTGCTTAAAATATACATAGCATCTAAAAAATAATTAATTTTTGAATTTTAATCAAAATCGTTAGAGCGAATTTTGAGAAAATCGAAAAAAAACTGAAAAAGTACATCAGTAAAGTACTAGTACTCTTTGGCCGATTTTGTTCAAATGGCACGGCCTAGAAGGGTGCCTAACTTAAGGGGGTTCAGGAGTGACGTCTAAACGTACTTTAAAAAAAAAACTAGACAATTATAAGGAATTTTTCATTACTGTATTTTTTTTTAATGAATTAAATTCATAAGAGAATATTGGGACATCGAGCTATAATTTTTTTAATGACTTATTAAAAAATTATCGTAATTAATTTTTTTGTTATCAAGCAAATACAAAAAAACAATCTGTCCCAATAATCTTTAATTTTTTTAAATTTAAAAATGAATTTATTGTTATTATTAATCACATATTAATTAAGAAATTTTTAAAATAAGCTTAGATGATTTATTTAAAAAATCAACTGTCAAATTAGTTCAGCATTCTTGCAATAGATGGCAGGCTAGTCTAACAGCCGATATAGTATTAGCCTATATCTGGCCTATATTTATATATTTTTATGCTTTTATAAAAGATACATAATATATAATAACATGTATAAAGTATTTATTGTTAAAAGATCAATGAAAATCAACCAAATGCATTAAATATTATTAGCTACCATTCTGACATCTCTTGGCAAATTTTTGAATTACTTGATATTTTGGACCATATTGCGAAAATCACTTTTATTTTTGGATTCAGGGGACCTCAAAACGTGTATATCCATCAAAATCTCGACATCGAATTTTTGACATGAATCCAATACTTTCTCTCTATACATATTAAATATATATAGGTAAGAGAACGTAACAGACAAATAACACGTGACTTTAAACAGAATTTGCTCTATATATGAAACGAAGCGTCATTCCCGTCAAAATTCGTCTTTTTCTTTGGTTAAAATAAAAAAAGAAGATTCTTAATTTCACTTTCAAATCGTTTTTTTTTTTACGCCTGTCGTGCAACAGAAGTGATTAATTTACGCAGTTAATTTCTTCATAAAAGAAAAAAGAAAAAAAACTCAATTTTCTTCAATACTCGAGAAAAAGTTGATTAAAAAGCAAAAAAAAAGACAAAAGGAAATTTTCAATTTTAATCTTACGAGAAAATTTTTTGGAATGTTCCTTAAAAAAGAAAAAAAAAATCTATAATTAAATAAATATTAAAGTCTGTACATGAACCCTTTGCCGATATTGAACAATTTCTTCATAAATTCGTGTCTTCCAAGTCTTTTTCTTTTTTTTTCACAGTGAGAGAAATATTGAAATTCTTAGCAAGCAATATTTTAGAACAAGTTGGTTCAAAATAAAATAAGAATGTAAAACTTTCTTTTTTTTTTTCTAAAGCAATATTAAGGTGAAAACTTCATATCAATGGGAAAGGGGTGGGGGGAGATATAATGGAAACTTGCCTTTTATTTATTTATTTATTGATAAAGGTTTTTTAAACTTTTGATTTGAGAAATGTTTTTCAAAGATATTTTTTTTTAATGATACTCTACTTTAAGAAACATTTAATATGGAATATCTTATCCATTTCTAAGTAAATTTAACACAAATCCATATCATTTTAATAAATAATTATAATTTAAATAAAACAAAGACAAAAATGTCGAAATTTTATTTTTTAACATAAGTTGAAGAGAAGTTGCTGTTGATGTTATGGAATGGAAGAGAGCAAGTACAGGTGCAGAGAAGGCAATGGCTAACCTGAGGAGGATTACGAAGTCCGAAGTCTCATCACGGCTCGGGTTCGAATCCAGCTTGCCTCAAATAATTCAAACATCCTGCCGTAATCTCCTCTTAGGGTAGGGAAGGGGGATAGCCCCACCGTGGTATCACAAAGGGCCTAATTGGCCTAAGTGCTTTCCCTCTCTGGGAACGGCTACTTCAACCTAACCTATCCTAAGTACAGGTGCAGCAAATAAAGAGATAAGAGAGCCTTTGGATGCCAATTACAAAAAGGGAGACTGTTTCGGACAAAATGTTATTTGTCCATCCTCAGTCCGTGTTGTCTAATAAACTAATTAGGCACAAAGTTGTCATTGTTGTTGTGGCACGAATTTGTGCACATGTATATTTTTTTTTTATATAAAAACAGACGAAGTGTCAATGTTCTTTGAGAATCTATAAGATCTTGTTACGCTTAAATAGAAATGCCTGGAACCCCCAATCATATATCTTAATCTATAACGGATATCGTCTAAAGTCTTAAATGGCCTGAGTTGCCGAAAAGACTGTGTGAATGTGTGTGGAGTGTGAGTGTGAAAAAAGTGTGAATGTTTTTTTATTAAAAAAAAAAAAAAAGATCTTATTATAAATTTAAAATTAGTTTATACAAAGCCAACTAGGACTGAGGATGGACAAATAAAATTTTGTCCGAAACGTCTCCCTTTCGGCATTTGGCTCTCTTTATTTGTGTACCTGTATACTTGCTCTTTTCCATTCCATAACATCAACAGCAACTTCTTTCAACTTAT
>JAKCPI010023157.1:0-28408 GCA_023213315.1 Euborellia annulipes | reverse complement strand
AACTCTTATTCCTCTCTGGGTAAAATATTATTAGTAGGCCTACTGATTTTTTTTTTAAATTCCTAATCTTGATTTGGTTGCTTTCTGAATTTTAATGATTTAACGAATTTCAATTATATTCTTGCAATTTGTAATGACTGCAATTATTTTTTAAAAGCGAAATTTTATACGATGTTTCATATTATTGTCTCATTTGGTGAAATAAGAACAGCAAAAAAATTAGGTGTACTTAACTCGTCATGTATTATATAAATATTTCATTGTTTAAAACTAAAATCTAAATACACTTATCTTCTTTAAATAAATAAATATATCATAGCTCCATTTATACAAAGTATAAAAAAAGCAATTATTTTTGACCTTTAAATATTTTTTATTAGCATTTCTTTTATTAACTCGGAGACGCGATACTTTTTTTTTAATATCATAAATGATTCATGCAACATCACGTTTATTTGGTTAAGATTTATTATTTCTGAGCATCTAAATGACGAATAATTATTCAGTTCTGATTTAATTTTATTTAAATAATCATGTAAAAATAAATAAGCTTACAATATAACATAATAAAAAGGAAATACCGAGCCAAGTGGATTAAATTTTGACGAATTACTGGTTCTTATCTGTCATTAGGTAATTATCACTTTATCTTGCTAATAAACAATATTTTTTAGGGCGAACGCACATAGACACACAACAGAGAAGACAAGATATTCTTGTCTTGCTCGATCTAGTCCTGTGTGTGTCCTGCCTATTTAAAACTATGTGAATTAGAACTACCCCCCCTCCCAAATGAGATCGAAAAATACGCAAGTTGTGCCTTTCCTATTTAAGTTGATTGGAGTGAATATTGTACACAAGACTATTGGAATTAAATGTCTGATCGTGTCATGTCATTTCCAATGTGCGTTTGGTCTTAACGAGGAAATATATAAAAGTATTTGGGCAGCCAAAGCGAAAAAAAAAAAATAAAAGTCGACGTTTCGAATGGCGATTGCACCTCTTCATCAGGTCAAAATTGATGTTAAATTGTCAGGTATGAACTCTTACTGTCGGTGAGAGCAAAGCGCCTAAAAGATAGGCAGCCAAAGTGTTTTTTTTTTTCACCAGACTTATAACTGTTTTATT
This sequence comes from Euborellia annulipes, assembly GCA_023213315.1. Classification (NCBI taxonomy): domain Eukaryota; kingdom Metazoa; phylum Arthropoda; class Insecta; order Dermaptera; family Anisolabididae; genus Euborellia; species Euborellia annulipes. Next base: position 27,280 of record JAKCPI010023157.1, on the reverse strand, counting down.
CCAAAGTGGTGACTGTGATGTAAATGGATAATTATGTTTAGGAGCAGTCAATAAAAAAGAATCTGTATGCTGGTTCTAATCTCGGAGACGTTTCGGTTCTTTATTTAAGACCATACTCACGCCTACCTAAACTAAGGACTGAGGATGGCTCTTAAATTAAAAGAACCGAAACGTCTCCGACATTAGAACCAGCATAGAGTCTTTTATTGACTGCTCCTGTCCATAATTATCCATTATAACTGTTTTGTTTATAATTTCGTTAATTATTAAAAGATTTTCACAAATCAATGATTTTTGGAGAGCTAAAGAACTATAAAATATCGTAAAAATAAGTTTTTTACATTCAGGGATGGAAAAAATTGTATTTGGGGTGTCTAAAGATGAAAAAAAAAACTGAAAAAAATCGATTTTTCTTAACCTTTAGCCGAGTTTTGCACCACTAAATCACCTCTGATTGGAAAGCTAGACGTGTTGGGGCAAAACTGATGGCATTTTTGAAATCAGCGCTACCCAAATATACAATTGCTTCAAATACTCCGGCAACAAAATCACTGTTCGACTGTATAATTATTCAAATATCTTTACACGTGTAGTCCTAAAGATAATAAAATAAAAAAAAATTCTGATTTTCTTTTTAAATTGCAAATTCACAATCCCAGCTTATCTAAAAAATTCCAAATTGTCATGATTATTTAAAAAGAAAAGGACCATTTAAGTTCTTTTTAGGCCATTTAGACTTTCACGATACTCATTATTCAAATACAATATAAAGTCTATGTAGGGGTCCAGGCACATTTATTTTATACCATTTGGTATCCAAATGATTTAAATAAAAATTCATCAAAAAATATTTGTTATCATAATTGAATAATATCAGCCAAGGGAAGAGGGTGGATCAGACTCACTCAGTAAAATCTCCAGAATAAGACGTTTCTGGGACTTTTATTGAACATACTGTACCCCACTTCGGCTGATATCTTTATATTTACATTATATTCACAGCCACAGCTACAAGCTACAAACATTTTTTATAATAAACTAAAATCAAAAAAATATAAATTTTTGAATTCTCTTTCACCCGTCATGTGTAAAAGTCATTAATAAAATCAATAGATGACATAACAGAAAGTTTGTTTTAACTGTATTGAAGTCAAAATAGGGCGGTTTATATAATCACAAAGTAATTTTCAAAATATCTCAAATTACGTAATTATATATTTTTTGCCTATTGAGAACATACATACCTGTTTCCAGAAATTGTGTTAACAGCTTCTGACCTAAATCAGTATAAAATTCAAATTGATCCAGCTGTGAACTCTTTTTAATTGATTTGATTTGATCTTCTGTCCATTAATATGTAAAAGTGAGAGCTCGTCTTAATTACTCTAGTACCAGTCTGTGTTATTATGGATTTTTTTCTTTTAAACTTTTTCAGTAATAGTTTATCTTCGAGATATTCTGGTCCCTACAATTCTATAAAAGAATAAAATCTAATTTTGAAAATATTGGTTTCATATATATTTTAATAGATTTTGGGAACGAAGTTCTTTTACGCGGCTTACGGTAGGAATTGACAGAAAACGTCACTTAACAAAAAGAAGCATTAACAAAAATACGTTACAGCGCCCTAACGGAGGAAGGCAAGGCCAAGCCCTCCTCCCACCACCTCTAGAGAATTCTCTTTCTCTCTATCTCTTTCTATATTATTTAAAAATCTGGTGTCTGGTCGCACAGCACTTAACTTTCTCTTGCCTTCGGAAATAGAAAGTTGTGTTCTTTGCTTATCACACCAGATTGAAGAAAGTTGAAGAAAAGGCGTGAGGACCTTCGATCCTGGCGGGGGTCCCACAACCCCTCATGTTTGCTTTTTTTTATTAATTAAATTTACCTTCTAATTATATATATTTTATATATACCTCATATGGAAAAATGAACATTTTAAATATTCCCTTCCCTTTTTAATCACATTTGGTCTTCCAAAATACTCTGAAAGCAGATACTGTGGCTGATTGATAACTAGTTTTACTTCAATATATTGTTGATTTTAATTGTAAACCGTAGGGGTTTGATCAAGCGAATCATAAACCACACAACTCCATTAAAACTTGAATATCTGATCTGCATCCCCTTTGAGGATCGGCAAAATAAATGATTCTCTCAAAAATCAAATCAGTAAAATTAAAAACATTTTATATTAGGAAAAACTCTATTATTACTCTAGTATTAGATTAATGTTAAACACAATTCTTACGTTTAAATAATTTTTTATATGAAAAATTGAAAATGTATAGGCCTAATACTGTTTTTTATTTGAAAGGACAGAGATAAATGCAGTCAAACAGTAAAAGATCTGGTGTGATGGCCGCACAGCACACAACTTTCTTTTATCTTTGGTAATAGAAAGTTGTGTTCTAAGCTTGTCACACCAGATTTTTTGTTGCCGACATATAATTTAGTTTCCGAAATTACGGTACATTTGAAATCAAGATGTAAAATTTATATTTTGTTACCATGACATCCATTTATTCTATCTTTACTATGAAGTACAAGAGTAAAGTGGTCTTCAAAAGATTTAAATGCCAAAATGAGAATATATATTTTAAAGAGCATCTAAAAAATATTTGATTTATGAATTTTAAACAAAATCGTTGGAGCGAATTTTGAGAAAATCGAAAAAAAACTGAAAAAAATACATCAATAAAGTACTAGTACTTTTTGGCCGATTTTGTTCAAAAGCTTCGTGTCATGTCTCAGGGGAGTGTTTAACTTAAATATCAAATTTTAACCTCCTAGCTCTTTTCTTTTTTGAGATATTTTGTTCACAGCCAGGCCTTGTCGCGAAAACCACTTTTGGATTCAGGGGAGCTTAAAACGGTTATATCCATCAAAATCTCGATCGATACTAAGCACATGAATCCAATACTTTCTCTCTCTAAATATTAACATATAAGTTTATAGAGGTAAGAGAAAGTAAAAACAAAACAAAATTTTTTCCAACTAGTTGACTTTTGGAATCTTTATCCACCCTTGTCTCAAGAGTAAACCAAAAGTTGTAAATTAAAGAAAAAAATTTTATAAGTTATTAGAATTGTATATTATGAAAAATACTAAGCACATGTATTTTAATTTCCCAAATTGGCTTGTTTAATGTGATTTGAAATTTAATTGGAGACGCAGCAGCCAAGGAATTAAATAATTAATTGTTAATCGTCGACTTTTTGATCGCAAATCACGACCTTCCTCAGGTGATTAATTGTCAAAATATAAGATGTACAGTAATATTTTAATTATCGTTTCAAATTATACAATATATATTTAATGACTACTATATGTAGGTAATATGAGTGATTTGCTCGCTTAGGGCTTCTTACAATCAATATATATATAGGCCTACAATAAATATTGTATAATTTGCAACGACAATTAAAATAATACATTGTATTTTGACAATTAATCGTCCTGAGGAAGGTCGTGATTTGAAACCGAAACGTCGACGATTGACAATTAAATAAAAGTCTTTTCTTTAATTCCTTGGCTGCTACGTCTCCTAAATCAAAGTCTACAGCCACTTCTCATTTTAAATTTTAATTCGAACTGTCACCAATTAATTAAAATTTGTTACTATATTTAGTTATATATTATAATTAATTTACCTAATGGTGCATTGTAGTAAATAATAATTAACTGATACGATTTTTAAACACTGCTTCTCTATTTCCTCTTTCGATTTATGGATGATTAAGTTATTCTGAATCTCCCTGCAGTAGTCTATTTTATCACCCTTAAATCTAAATGGATGGATAAATTTCTAAGTATAGGCCTATGTTTTCATCAATTGAGCCCTCTGGGATTGAGATTATCTCCCGCTCTTATAATCTTTGGCATTGTAGAATAAATAATTTTTTGCGTCAAACACGACTCATGTTCTAACTTCAGATCTGTAATCCCTCGCTTATCCACTTAGTCACACATCTATCTCCTTCTTAATCAACAATAACAATGATTGATTTTAATAAAATCATTGTTAATTCCATTAAAATACTCTTATCTAAATTAAATTTGATTATTAGTTTAACATTTTATTCAAAACAATTTTCAGTATATAATTAAACAAATATTTGCAAGCTCAAGTTTATACATAACATATATATGATATAAAAAATAAGTATTTACGGAAGAATAAATCGAAACAACTCTCCAATGAGATTTACTTTTTGTATAGATAGTATAAAAAATTTCCGGGGATATGACTTTCAGCCGGAGTTAGAAATGAAACAATTTCCGGGTTATTCTTAAAAAAGTTGACTACCTACATTATGCTGTAATTTTCTTTCTTGTTTTTGCTTTAATTATTAAAAATTACCCTCTTCTTTTAGGAGAATTTTTAATTATAGACCACATTTTTTTATTAAATATTTATTAAAAATATATAAATACTATACAACGTTCTTTCTCTCTATGTATATTATACATATATACATAGGTAAGAGAAAGTAAAAAGTTTATTTTTTTTCTTTCTTTCAAAAAAAGAAAGTAAAAAACGCATACAAGCTTATATTTTATGAGAAGTTATTTTGATCCCGATTAAAATTTAACCTGAAATACAATTTACATTTATCTTACTCGTGAAACACTCAGAGATAGAGAGTAATAGAGTACAAAGAGTTAAACAAAACTTGAACAAGTTTGTATTGCTTTCTGGCAATCCAATTTGAAGAAATTATGACTTATAATGTTTCAAGTAATATATCCAACTAGAAGCTACAATTTCTGAGCTAATGCCTGTTTCGCTTTACATGGATTACTCTATAGATGTAATCCATAAGGAGATCCAAATTTAAATATACAATACCTGAGACCCTAATTTATGTTTAATTTGAATCTCTATTACGCGGTATGTTGATTAGTGTGAATAATTAACTCTCAAATAAAAATTACTCAAACAAAATAATCAACTGAAACAACGAAATAAAGAAACAAATAAATTACTATTATTTTCTAGTTATATTCAAATATTTAGTCATTGTTTTATTGGTTATTGAATGCCATACAAGTGAAATATATAGGGTGACTGCTAATTCATGGTACAAACTGTGAGGGCTGCCCTATAGTAACACTCCCTTTTTGTATAGGAATGTATGGGCAAAAGTGACGTGGCGAAGCACAAACACATGAAAGAAAAAATGAAAGCGAAAGTGTTTTATTTTAACAACCGCGCTTACCAAATAGAAATTAATTTACACTTGCCCATACCTTCCTATACAAAAAGTGATTGTTACAATATCCAGCCCTCACAGTTTGTACCATGAATTAGCAGTCACCCTGTATAAAGGAACTTGCTTTTCAAGGTACATTTTATTGTTTAAAATAATAGGGTAACAATGAACTCCAATTTTCATTTTCTCAAGTTTAATAATTTCCATTTTACTTTCTCGTTTACGAATTAGACAAAGTATTGTAATCGTCAAAAAATCCACCGGGAATATTTCTCGACGTTTTAGACCTCTCTGAGTCAAAAACAAAAATATTTTTGGAATTATGTCTCTCTTTGTGTGTGTCTATGTGTGTGTGTGTGTGGTCACGATTACTTAAAAACCCAAGCAGCCGAATCGATATTATTTTCTAATTACTTCTCACACTAAAATTGTAGATGTGTATCAACTTTTTAGAGTAAATATATCAACTGGAAGTAGTACCAAATAAGTTTTTCGAAAATTTTGAAATTTGTAATTTTTTTGTTTCTTCTGCTAATTCTTTCCTGCAGGATCTTTTTCTACTTTGATTTTCCAAAAACTACTGTATTTAGTTTTCTAAAAAAACGCGAAAGAATAAAAACTTTAAAATATTCTAATTCATCATAATAGACAAAAAAAAAAAAAAAAATAAAAGGAACCGGAGAATAAAACCAAGTGCTAGTGGACGCCTCTCACTTCAATTTAATTTGTAAATATTCGACCGGCATCACACTCATCATCAGTACAAAAAAACTACACGGAAATAAGCCACAAAATTTATTAATAAATCATACATACAATAGACTTTACATAAACTTACATGATTTTTCGGAGGGCTCGTGTCCACCAATGAAATGAGAGGCGTCCACTAGCGGCTGGTTTTATTCTCCGGTTCCTTCTATATGTATATGATCCAGCAAAAGTTCTAATCGTAAAAAAAATAATTCTAAAATTTCTGAATAAACTTATTAGGTAAAGTGCTACTTTCGGTTGACGTATTAACTCTAAAAGATGATACTGATTTACTGATTTTAGTTAAAATAATCACACATTTGTATAAGTATAAAGTGCTTATGTTAAAATGACCAAATTATGTCTATTTTCAAAACGATATATGACATTATAGTCGTAATAATTTCAACTAACTCTTTGATATTTTTTAATCATTTAATTTTTCAACTTTATTGAACATTTCAAAATCAATTCATTTTAGATATACTGCCGTATACTGTTTGAGCTTAGCTTAAATGAGATTATAATAGTTTGACGATCCTACCAAATTTAAATTTAATTAATCATTATCTAATGGTAATTATTTTAAATGTAATTACGACAAAAGCTAATTTTCGATTAGACTTTAATGGAAATGATATTCACCCCCGTCTCTTTTATAAACATTTTACATGCTTCATATCTTAAAATTATTTTAAAATATTCGAAAGCTCTTATAAAAAAAATTTAAAAAATCTGGTGTGACTGTCGCACAGCACACAACTTTCTCTTACCCTTCGGTAACGAAAGTTGTGTTCTGTGCTGGTCACACCAGATTTTTTGTGTCGACATATATTTAGTTTCCGATAGCACCTTAGTTTCAAACTTGCATTTTAAATGTTGACTGCTTCAAATAAACTATGGTTATTTTTCAAAATTTTAATCTCATATTTGGACATTTTATACACAATATAGAATCGTAAATAAATACAAAATTTCATAAGAATTGGAAAAAAAAATTTTAAATGCGTAAAAAGTTCTAAAGGGGACCCCCTTTTGAATCGAAATTAACATACAAATCCCTATAGGAAATTAACATTGTTCCTATGCGAAGATAAGGTGGAAAGGGAATTTAAAAAGAGAGAGAGAGACGATAATGTTTGCAAGTGAGAGAGACATATATGTTTCTTGAAACAATTAAAGACACAAATAAATTTAAAAAAAATGGGAATTTAAATAATAATTGATTTTTAATCTAATAAAAGAAAAGATTTAAATTCCGTTACCATGGCAACCATTTCTCCATCTTCCCTATGAAGAACAAGAGTAAAGTGGTCTTCAGAAGATTTCAACGGCAAAATGAGAATATACATTTTAAAGAGCATCTAAAAAATAATTGATTTTTGAATTTTAAAAAAAATCCTTGGAGGGAATTTTGAGAAAATCGAAAAAAACTGAAAAAGTACATCAGTAAAGTACTAGTACTTTTTGGCCGATTTTGTTCAAAAGCTTATTTTGAGCGTGTCCCGGGAAGGTACCTAAGTTAAATATAAAATTTCAATCCGGTAGCTCAATTCCTTCATGCTAAAAATCTGTCCACACACACAGACACACGCACACACACACACACACACACATACACACACACACACAGACAACAGACCATTTGCGGGACCCACTTTTTTGGACTCAGGGGACCTCAAAACATGTATATCCATCAAAATCTCGACATCGAATTTTTGACATGATCGCAATACTTTCTCTCCTATATATTTCATATATAGGCTAAGAGAAAGTAAAAGTGATTGTTACAATATCAAGCCCTCACAGTTTGTACCATGAATTAGCAGTCACCCTGTATAAAGGAACTTGCTTTTCAGGTACATTTTATTGTTTAAAATAATAGGGTAACAATGAACTCCAATTTTCATTTTCTCAAGTTTAATAATTTCCATTTTACTTTCTCGTTTACGAATTAGACAAAGTATTGTAATCGTCAAAAAATCCACCGGGAATATTTCTCGACGTTTTAGACCTCTCTGAGTCAAAAACAAAAATATTTTTGGAATTATGTTTCTCTTTGTGTGTGTCTGTGTGTGTGTGTGTGTGGTCACGATTACTTAAAAACCCAAGCAGCCGAATCGATATTATTTTCTAATTACTTCTCACACTAAAATTGTAGATGTGTATCAACTTTTAGAGTAAATATATCAACTGGAAGTAGTACCAAATAAGTTTTTTCAAAAATTTTGAAATTTGTAATTTTTTTGTTTCTTCTGCTAATTCTTTCCTGCAGGATCTTTTTCTACTTTGATTTTTCCAAAAACTACTGTATTTAGTTTTCTAAAAAAAACGCGAAAGAATAAAAACTTTAAAATATTCTAATTCATCATAATATGACAAAAAAAAAATAAAAGGAACCGGAGAATAAAACCAAGAGCTAGTGGACGCCTCTCACTTCAATTTAATTTGTAAATATTTCGACCGGCATCACACTCATCATCAGTACAAAAAAACTACACGGAAATAAGCCACAAAATTTATTAATAAATCATACATACAATAGACTTTACATAAACTTACATGATTTTTCGGAGGGCCCGTGTCCACCAATGAAATGAGAGGCGTCCACTAGCGGCTGGTTTTATTCTCCGGTTCCTTCTATATGTATATGATCCAGCAAAAGTTCTAATCGTAAAAAAATTAAATTCTAAAATTTCTGAATAAACTTATTAGGTAAAGTGCTACTTTCGGTTGACGTATTAACTCTAAAAGATGATACTGATTTACAATTTTAGTTAAAAATAATCACACATTTGTATAAGTATAAAGTGCTTATGTTAAAATGACCAAATTATGTCTATTTTCAAAACGATATATGACATTATAGTCGTAATAATTTCAACTAACTCTTTGATATTTTTTAATCATTTAATTTTTCAACTTTATTGAACATTTCAAAATCAATTCATTTTAGATATACTGCCGTATACTGTTTGAGCTTAGCTTAAATGAGATTATAATAGTTTGACGATCCTACCAAATTTAAATTTAATTAATCATTATCTAATGGTAATTATTTTAAATGTAATTACGACAAAAGCTAATTTTCGATTAGACTTTAATGGAAATTATATTCACCCCCGTCTCTTTTATAAACATTTTACATGCTTCATATCTTAAAATTATTTTAAAATATTCGAAAGCTCTTTTAAAAAAAATTTAAAAAATTACTCATTACTTTTTTTTTAATACTTTTGATCTCTTCTTTAGAAGCCGCGTTATCTAGATCATTAGGTGCTCCAGGGCTTTAAATATCTCTTACACAAGAATCACTGACACTAAGAGAGATGGCTCAACACCCCTCAGAGGGACCAAACAACAATAAATAATAATGTCAGTGCGATTGTTGTGATTCAAATAATTGACAAGCAAATAATATTCAAATTTTTCGAATCACTGATCCAAGAGCCATCGGTTGGTTGCTCCTATATAAAAGACAAAAAGCTTAAGATAATTTTTTTAATTTTAATAAAAAAAATTAATTTTTATTCCATTTACAATTCAATGGATTAAAATTACTTTTTTACGTTTTAATTATATCATTACATCCTTTTATTAATTACTTTTTAATATAAAACAATAGAACTCTTTCTTTTCTTTCAATAGAAATTAATTAGCAAGTGTTTCTTTTGAACAACCTCAAAGAAAATATTGAAGTAAAGGAAAAATTTAATCTTCTTTTATATTTGTAAATGAAACTAGGCAAATTGTCAAAGCGAGTGGTGGCTGCTGCCTCTTGGACAAATATTCATAGCTACCCTACGAATTTAATAAACATTTATTTATGGAAATTTCATAATGGTAGAAAATCTAAAAAAAAAATCTGAAAAAGTTAAAACAGAAATAAATGTTTATCCTTTTATTATCAATTCAATTTTACCTCAAAGTCACCAAAAAAGTTCCGGGTTCAGTCAAAATTTATAATTTTGAAATTACCCCCCCCCATCTCCTTTTACTTTCTCTTACCTCTATATATGTTAATATATAGAGAGAGAAAGTATTGGCATCATGTCAAAAATTCGATATTTGATGCATATATACGTTTTGAAGTCCCTTGAGTCCAGAAAAGTGGTTTTCGCGACATGGTCTGCCTGTGAGTGTGTGTTCAATTTTAAGCATGATAGAATTGAGCGGTTGACAGGAGAGGTTGATAGGAGGTTGACATTTTATATTTAAGTTTTGTACCCTCCTGGACCGTGAAAATAAGCTTTTAAACAAAATCGGCCAAAGAGTACTAGTACTTTACTGATGCACTTTTTCAGTTTTTTTTTGATTTTCTCAAAATTCACTCCAACGATTTTGATTAAAATTCAAAAATCAACTATTTTTAGATGCTCTTTAAAATGTATATTCTCAATTTGCCATTTTTTTTTTTTTATAAAAAAAACATTCACACTTTTTTCTCATTCACACTCACACACACATTCACACAGTCTTTTAGGCAACTTAGGCCATTTAAGGCTCTGACGATAACCGTTATATTAATAATAACACTGGTATATATATTTGGGGTCCAGGCATTTCTATTTAAGTCATTTGGTATCCAAATGCCTTAAATAAAATCAACGGACTGTCTGGGGTCCGAACCCGCGACGTTCGGTATAGAAGGTAGGCACGCTACCAACTACTCTAAGCCCCGTGGGCCAATTTGCCATTGAAATCTTTTGAAGATTACTTCACTCTTGTACTTCATAGAAAAGATAGGAGATAGGATGGTTGCCAATTGATTGAAGAAATTTTGTTTTATCATTTTTGAATTCATAAAAAATTTTATTCTTGACCAAGTTCAAGTTAAATTAAACATCTCCCTACCTCGGCCGAGATATTTAAGATAGTGGCATTGTCAAAATCTACAGGCCCTAATAGACAAGTGGTGTGGGTTCGGATCTCAGTCAATCCAATTTTTATTTAAATCATTTAAATGATTTCTTTTATTATTGCCGTTCCAGGCTGACGTTTCGGCCACTGGTCTAGGCCATCTTCAGAGCCGGAGGCGAGAATAAATGAAAATTACAATTTCAGCGACACACATTCGCATGAACGGAGCGCTCATAGGACAACGTTGTCCTATGAGCGCTCCGTTCATGCGATGTGTCGCTGAAATTGTAATTTTCATTTATTCTCGCTTCCGGCTCTGAAGATGGCCTAGACCAGTGGCCGAAACGTCAGCCTGGAACGGCAATAATAAAAGAAATAATTTTGGCTGCCTATGTCTTGAATTTTTTTTTGACTCCTCAATAATACTTCCAGCCACAAAGACATACCTCACATTTAAATGATATAAATGAATGTGCCTGGTTCACTTAGACCTAATTTGTTATTATTACAAGTATTTTTATACCATATACATGTATATGGTCAAAGATGACAAAGACAAAAAAAAAAAAAAAATTTATCACCTATTAACAAACTTATTTCCATCTCCAATGTAGGCTTTGAGCTAATCAAAAAGAGCAAGGGAAAGAAAAATAAGAAACAATATCTTTTGAAAATTTAAAATAAATTACAAATTGGTGTAAAGAAGAGACACGGTGAGAGTGTATATTCCCGAGGGATATAAGCAAATAAGAATATAAAGTTGTATTAAAAAATATGATTACAAAAATTTCTCTTTATTTTTTCTTATTATATTGCCATAGAGAAAAATATCTATCAGAGTAAATTTGTTTGAACGAGTTTACGTAAACTTCAATTTTTTCTCCATTCATTATTTAATAACTAATTGAGCATTTCAACATTTTTCTTAATTGAAAATGAATGAGTTAATAGATATCCAAATTATAAACTTTATTTATTTATCTATACTTCGTATGAATTATTAAACATGATCAGTTCAGGAACAAAAGTATTGTTTTTTTTCTCTTTATTATTGGCCTTTTGGCGTTGCCTTGTTTACATTATATTATTATATACAAAAGTATTTTAATTTTACATTAAACCCTAGGGACTAGTCTAAGGGAAGGCGCGAATATTCGATTGGCCACCAAGATCAATTTTCCAAATGATTGCTAGTTTTATAAATAAAATAATAAAATTTAGAAGATTCTGGGACGGAGTTTTTAATTAAATTAATAAATATGAATACATAAAAAAAATATAAATTTATATTTTTTAGTATTAAAAATTTTTGTTTTTGTTTTTTTATTAAATGTGTGGGGGGAGGGGGAGTGATACGATCAAATATTTTTAAGGGAGGCGTTGTAACATAAAGTTTGGAAACCCCTCGCCTAAAGTAAGACTCATTCTAGAAAATTATACTATGTGTAAAACCCAAAGGCGGATCCAGGGAAGTTATTCAGGGTTTTAATTTTTTTTGACTAGACGCGAAGCTCGCCGAAGGCGATAGCAGTTGAAAAATTAAAAAATATGTTTTTTAAATTTATTTTAGCTAAATAGAAGCCAAATAAATAGAAAACATTCAAAAAATAGCGTTGATTATTATTTTGATTAGGGGGGGGATGAAGGGCTGATTATTCAAGAAAGGCTTTGGAATATTCCAAATCTCTTGTTGACAATTTTTTCCATCTCTAAATATAGTTAGATTAGAGCAAAAGGTATTTTTTACTTTTAATAAAAAGGGAATTGTTATTTTCATCTATTTATTCCTATACAAAGAGATAAGTTCGTTCAGTCGAGTGTGTGGCCTGACGACAGGCGCCTGCCTAGCTGCTTGCTCTCTTTTTTTTTTTTATCAGTTTTTGTGTATAAAGTGAATCAAAGTGAATAATTAGTATAGTGTAATCCACCCTGACCTCACCGTCAACCAGCACACCCTCATGAGTGTCTTATTAAAGGTAATTATTATGCATTTTATCGGTGAAAAAAAATGATAGAAATAAATAATTTTACTGCAAAAAACGATTCTTTTGAATATGAAATTAAATATTTTGTATTTCACTAAGGGTAGAGGGAGAATATAAGCTGTTGAAAGGGAGACGGGGAGTGTAGGTGTCATTGAAAAAAAAGTAAAAATTAGTTTTTTATTTTTTATCATTTTTTTAACACCTTTTTTTCTCATTCATACTCACATACACATTCACACAGTCTTTTCGGCAACTCAGGCCATATAAGACTATACTTTTACACAGGAGTGGATTATGGGTTGAAAATTAAAATAAAATAATTTCAAAATAAAATAAAAATTAAAATAATTATTTATAAATGTATTCAAATTATTTTGAGAGTAATTTCGCGGTGAGAGCTCGTATTTCCTTAAAGGGGGGGGAGGTATGAAGGCATTAGGCATTAACCAGGGGGTAAATATAAAGATATTAATGTTTGTTAATACTTTTACTAAAAAATAAGTCCATTCCGTTTGAGTTAAAATTTATATTCAATATTTAGCAAATAGTCTAACAGGATAGAAACATTTTAATGTCATTCTATAAAATTTCTTATTACTGGGGCGGAATTAATTTTTGAAGATTTCGAAACTCTCATAAACAGATAATAATAACACTGGGTAACTTAGGAACCCATCGAATCCCTTGCAGAATATTGTAGGGATTTTTTTTTCATTAGGTAGAAAAGTAAGATATGATTAGTCCACTTAGAATTTTACTGGGGTGAGTTACCCCATCTTTTTGTATATAGAACTAATCTCAACTCGGATTGGAATTTTTACTTTTTCTTACCTATATGTATAAGTTAATATAGCATATACTGTATATAGAGAGAAAGTATTGAATTCAAGTCAAAAATTCGATGTCGAGATTGTGATGGATATACATTTTTTGAGATATTAAAAATTTTTGTTTTTGTATTATTTTATAAAATGGGGGGGGGGGGGGGGGGGGGTGAGGCGTCATAAAATTAAATATTTTTAAGGGAGGCGTGGTAACATAAAGTTTGGAAACCATTGATCTTTTTAAATAATTACAGCCAATATTTTTTTTTAAATTTTTTCGAACTTTAATGATTTTTATGCACTATTTATCATTTGAATTTTAATCTCAAATTCTTTTAAATAACCCCTATATGTATTTTAAGAATTGTTGAATATAGTATTTTATTATTAATAAAATAACGGGTTGCTTTTGTTTATTTGTTTTGTTTGGCTATGTGCAGTGGCGGATCCAGAAGTGTTTCTCGGGGGGGGGGGTAATCTGGAGTGACTGGTCGCACAGGACACATTTTTTTTCTTAATTTCGGTAATTTAAAGGCGCATTCTGTACTTGTTTGCCAGAATATAAATATAACTCAAATTTTTAAGTATTAATTTTTTTAAATTTTACATTAAAAATACATTTTTTTTTTCAAAAAAAGTATTTTTTTTCAAATCTCAGGGGGGGTAATTACCCTCTTCACCCCCCCCCCCCCTTGTATCCGCCCTTGGCTCTGTGCAATGCTGAATTTTTAAATTTAAATAATTTTTTAACAGAGAACATATTACAATAATTTAAATTGTCAATTACCTATTGCAATTAGGGAACGTTCTACACGTTCGTACTTCGAGGCCACCCACCTGAGATCACTTTGTGTTTGGCAATGCTTCACTGCAGTAATCTTGGTGGCTGTTGTTCTATTGTCTTACCACTCAACTCGGCCAAATAAATATCTTAAATACGTGGCGAACATCTTAAATAAATTAGCGAATTTTTATTAACTAACCATCTAATTGCAAGGCGTAAAGTTAATTTCCATTCCGTAGCTTCTTCTTATGAATATTTATCTTTATAACTAACCCTCAGGTTCTTAACGCTAATTTAAGGAGGAAAGCTTCACTCATGCGTTCATCTAGCCAATTCCTATCTCAATGATTAGAATATCCTCATTATATGTAGATCATCTAATTTTTTAACAAGATTGAACAAATAATTCATGTTACTAAATAAAATATAGATTATAAATATGTGCACTTGATTGTGAATAAGATATTTTAAAAATTTATAAATGTCCACTCGTAATTTTTTTTTCCAATATTCAAAAAATAAATTTCATCATTATTTAATGAATTATCCAACAGCTCATCCATGAAATATCATTTGCACCTGTCTTTTAGAGCAGAGATAAAGCTTTTACTTCATGAACTAACCGTCCGGAGCGATAAAATTTATTTAAGTGATATTGAATAACAATTACTTTAAATGGGCTGATAACTAATAATTAAAACGAGAAAATCGTAAATATATAATGTTCGAAATCGATTCATTTTGCTCTGATCTATTGTTGGCAAATTTTTAGTTTAATGACCCAAGGAGAAAACTTAAGCCTGATATAGGCCTACCTCAAGAATTATGCTTAAAAGCAAAATTTAAAATCTAACAAAGCTGTGAGTGTTATTTATTGGCGAGACCAAACATCCCATCGGGAGTCGAACCCGGGATCTCCAGCCTTCCCGGGAATACTAATATCTAATTCAAATATATAAATCTCGAAAATATTTAACCAAAATTTTAAGGTTTTAAATTTCCCTCACTGACTCCACTTCCTCAGTCTCTGGCCAATCAGCGAGAGAGAGTGATAAACAGGAACTTAAAATGGAAGTCAGTGGCTAGCGCTTTATATTATAGTAATGATAAATGACAAAAAAAAAATTTCAAAGTATAACA
Source organism: Euborellia annulipes (assembly GCA_023213315.1). Lineage (NCBI taxonomy): Eukaryota > Metazoa > Arthropoda > Insecta > Dermaptera > Anisolabididae > Euborellia > Euborellia annulipes. The sequence continues at coordinate 11,721 of JAKCPI010023157.1, read as the reverse complement.
GAATTAAATTAAACGAAAAAATTAACACATTAAAGATACATCTTTTTTTCGACATAACATTTATAATTACTTTTTGTAAATTTCTAATTAAAAAAGAATTTAAAAAATCCAATTTTTATTTATATAGCCGTTTTTTTTTGGGATTGAGTGCTATCAAAATGCTTTATGCATCATCGTGACACATATAAGTTATTTATTTAATTCTAAACTTTTCTAATAAATTAGAGTTAAATTTTAAGCTTTTATTTTAAACTTACCTTCTCCGTAATAAATCATGACTTCATTTGACTGCTTATCATTTTTTCGTATCCTAAGAAAATCCTGATATACATCTAAAATAAATTTTTATTATAACCTTTAGAATAATCGAACGTTAAAACATTTTTTCTCCCTTAAAAAAGGTGCAATTGCATTCATTCTGCTGTGTCCATCAACTAATCCTAGGTTGTATGGCCTTTACGATTTTTCTTAGCTTCATTTCTAAGTTTAGGCCATTCGGTAAAATATACTAAAACTAGAAAATATTTCAAACTAAAAAATAATTTATAAAATAGTTACTAATACCTTCTATAAAAATTATACAATAATTAAAAAATTTTCTAAACAATATAAAATTAGACAGCTGTGGAAAGGAAATTTTCTCTCAAATTGATTCCTTATATTTGTTGAAATTTGAGTGGAAAGTGGATTTTTATTTTAGAAGAATAAACAATTCGTGTCTTAAGAAGAGAAGGTCCAATTTAAAGGTGACAGAGAAATTCATCTTAAAATAACTTAACAGAGATTTTATAAATCTAAACTTAAAAAAAAAAATTTAAAAGTATTTCATATGCTTGATTGATTAATCACAATAAAATATAAAATTTATCGTTTTTCAAAAATTTTAACCATGTGGTCGGTTTTTTATTTATTTAAAAAAAAATTATAATTCAAATTTATTAAAAATTTCAAGTGTAATTAATACGATGTATTTAATACAGTATATTTTTTAAGCCTACCTCTCTTGTTTTATTTATCAAAAAAAAAAAAAAATTTGTACATTTATTAAATTTATTAAAAATAAATTATATAGCTAAGCGTTAGTCCGGTCAAATAATCAAACACAATTTAATCCCGTGGGATTTTCATATCCGAATCACAATTGTATAAAGGTAAATGAAACAATTCAAAATAATAAATAAATATGATTTATTAATTCCAGAGATATAAATTATAAATTAAGATTACTTGTAATATTTTTGGTAGCTATATATCAGAAAATGATTAAAACTTTAAGAAGAGATATAGCCCATCCTCTTGAATTCATCACAAAACTTCTTTCGTAATTTAGAATCTAATTACTAAATCCGATATTTATATTATCATATGATTGATAATCCTTATCATGGTTCGTAAAAATATAGACCAGGGGTGGCCAAGCTCCTTGATAGTCCGAGCCATTTTTCAAAATTTGAAATTTTACGTATTTAAAAGGTATTCGGTATTAAAAAAATTTTTTTTACAGAAATTATATTTATTCAAAACATATAAAGTACAAAATATGTATAGGCCTATTGAATTTAAATATTAAAAGTTCAACACATTTATTTTACTTCTCTTGATAATTTGGTGAATAATTGGCGACAGCACTTCTCTATAATTCTTTGAGATGCTGATGGTTACTTAATACTGATCGATGTTTGGATTTCACAAATTTTAAAGTGGAATAAAATGATTCACATAAGTATGTTGTTCCGAATGTTGAAATAATTCGATAAAGAGCCTTTTATAATTCTGGATACTTCGAGTCATACCATGAACGAAATGACATTTGTTACAATGTTGCACTTGGTCTTTCATATTTGTTGTCAAAAGAAGTGTTAAAAGACATTTTGAAACACATACGGAACGATAATATTTTTTTTTTTTGGCTCAGGGGCCCACATCTTGTGGGTACGTGGATGGCGACACGCTGCCCTAGCTGGGACTGGCAGTACTTCTGATCTTTGCATGTCAGTCTCTTCCCTTCTATATTTTCAACAGGTATCAGACCGTGTGACAGGCCGGCCGTTCTATTCCTTCCCGGTCGCAAAAACCCATGAACCGCCGACCCCGCACCACGGGATTAAGGCGAAGAAAGAAGAAGAAGAAGACGGAACGATAATAATTTTTTTTAACTAAAATAACACAAAAATGAAAAGGGAACTAGCGTACATTTATCGAGAGACACAAATAATCCTTCAAAGAGCTCGCGAGCCGCAGGTTGGCCACCCCTGATATAAACTATAATAATATAATTTTTTTTAGTCATTTAGGCTGCTTAGGCCAATTGTTCTTAATACAATTATATCGATGGCGGGTGTTCTTGTTTTTCGGGGGCCACCTATCTCGATTTTCAGCACCGCTTGGCGTTGCTTAACAACATTGATTTTGGTGGCTGTTGCTCATTCTTCTTGCCAGGCCCTCCGGCTATTTTTTTCGATGATGATGATATTATTAGTCTATTATTAGGCCCAAAACACACTCAGGAACTCACCTCTTGTGAGTACTTGGATGGGAACCATGAATTAACCGAGCTAGGGCTGATAATTCTTGAGCTACCTTTATGCCAGTCTTCACACATAATTTAAAGGTATCCGCATAGGGACGAGAACCAAATTAACTTAGACAAAATCAATACGAAATAAATAATTTCTTCACCATTCTTAACCATTTTCTCGTATATCGAAATAGGAATATGAAGTTCTGAGGAAGCAATCTGGCCTGTCGCGTGGCCTGACATTTAATGGAGAAGGGAAGAGAGGAGGAAAGCCTGACATAAAAGACTGAAGAAAATCCCTGGCTTGGATACCTGATAGTCTCCAATCACATATTTACAAGAACTGAACCTACAGTCACAATTCTTCGTCAAAAAATTTAGTCTGTCCTTAGGCCTGAAGATGAGGAGTAAAACCTCGAAACTGTAGCTGCAGTCGCATGCCAATAAACCCTACATAAAAAACAAATTGTTTTATTCTTGATTCACCTACATCAGAACTAATCTCAATAATCTTCCAAGAATACTTATTGAATATTTATATTAGTACTACTCCACATTAAAAAAAAAAAAATTATTTATTTATTTTTTAATAGGACTTTGTTCTCTTATAAAAAATATATTTAAAAGAGAATGGAGGACCAGATTCTCCCTCAATCACTTTCTTTCCTTATTGATCATTTTGACATAAAATCCTTATTTCTATACTCTGCTTATCATGTCACTGCCCATGATGTATTATTATTCCATGATGAAAAGATAGAACATCCTCTAACTACATTTTTACGTTGTTATTAAAAGAACACCAGCACTAGGATATTTGGTTCCCATCAATTTTATAGAAAACATCATTTTCAGATTAAATCATTTTTTTAACCATAATAAACACAATATATATTTCAAAATAAAAAATATGTTCTAAATGAGGCGTCTGTTAAAAATATAGGGCTTTTTTTTCTCGCCTTTTTATTTAACTAATAATAAACAAATGTCAGAATTATTTTTTCGGGTGTGCGCAGTGTCCAGACTTCATTAGCCAGTCAATATATCGTTTAAGATAGCGAGTTTGCGAGATATGTTTGTGCTTAAGATTGGGCAAAATTGCACCCCTTGGAGTCGAACCAGGACCTCCACGCTTTCGCGGCGGGGGGACTTCCCATATCCTAGGGCGCAGGCATAACATTTGCTTAAAGATGTTATTCTACATCCTCGCAAATTTTATTTGTTAAATGATTAGTTGATTTGGAGTTGATCATTTTGACATTAAATAATATTATTACTTATTTATTTGTATTAAAAGTTTTACAACTAAAATAACTATACCATCCCTTTATTTAGACCAGATAATTTTATTAGCCATGTCTGTATGAATCTGTCTTATTAATCCTAGAATATATCATCCATTAGTATAACAGTCTATTCAAGGGCGGATCCAGAGGTGTTTCTCGGGGGGGGGGGGGTAATCTGGTGTGACTGGTTGCACAGCACACAATTTTTTCTTAATTTCGGTAATTTAAAGGCGAATTCTGTACTTGTTTGCCAGAATATAAATACAAAAATATTTAAAATTTTACATTAAAAATAAATTTTTTTGCGAAAAAAAGTATTTTTTTTCAAATCTCGGGGGGGGGGGGGTAATTACCCTTTTACCCCCCTTAGTATCCGCCCTTGAGTCTATTGATATTTTTTGAAAATTGATAATACCCTAATTTTTAAATAGTGAATAGGTATTTTATTTATAATATAGCAATGATTGGTTTAAGATGAGAAATTTGCGAGATAAGTTTATGTTTGATTGGCCCTGGAATCGAACCTGGATCTACACGCTTTCGCGGCGGGCAGACTACCTTTATCCTTGGGCCGGCGACCTAGGATAAAGGTAGTCCGCCCGCCGCGAAGGAGGTCCTGGTTGGCCTCCAGGGGGCGCAATTTTTGCCCAATCAAACACGAACCTATCTCGCAAATTTGTTATCTTAAACGATATATTGATTGGCTTATTTACAGTCCATTTGAGCGTTGTTTGGAAAAAATTCCATCTCTTTTCAAACAAAGCTCTACCTAGTTAATATTTATAACTAGTATTTTTTTTTTTTTTGGTATCCAAGCTTAAATAAAACCTGAGGTCCGAACCCGTGGCTCTTGGTATATAAGGCCAACACTCTAACCCCTACACGAAGCCCGATAGCTTATAATTAGTTAATAATAGAGGAGACATTTCATATCGTTCGGGCATTATTTTGCCATTTTCACAATCCAACTTTATCTGACATCTTCGATTAATAAAACAAGCAGCACAACGATGGGAAATTGCCCTGGAACTTAGATTAGATTAACTCATGAAAAAATTGGAGTTACGACTTTTGAGTACTGATATGCTATCATAAACGAGAAAAATATCTTTAAAAAAATTTAAGACACATCAGATGAAATAATACAAATTATATTTATCCCATCTTACTTTAATATATCACAAAATATTTTAAAACAATTATAAATGAATGGAATTTCATTTGTTTTCTCTTTATTAAACGAAGAAAAGGCTAAATTTAAATTTAAATTCCTTTTGCTTAAACGAAGGGAAGCAATTTAGCTTTTAAAAATCTTCCCTCTTTTTTCAAATGTACCGTAGTTAGTTTTTATTTAAAATGTCAGAATGACAAGATAAATTTCTAATCCTCCATGAGATTAAAGTAAATTAATAGAACATCTAGGTAGTTATTTTATAAAATAAAATGTAAATTTTAATATCATGCAAAACATTTCAGGTATTTATAAAAAACTATTCAAAATTTCTAAAAACTAAAAAATTATTTTTCTATTTTGTGAATAGGATATGGAAAATTTTGGTGGTTTTGATTATTTGCCTTAAACGGTTCTTAAAATAGGCTACATTCTGAAATATTGTATTATATGCTTAAGGTGCGCGTCTCGGAGTGCTAATTTTGGGAGTTACCAGCAAGGGCGGATCCAGAGGTGTTTCTCGGGGGGGGTAATCTGGTGTGACTCGTCCCACAGCACACTATTTTTTTTTAATTTCGGTAATTTAAAAGCGCATTCTGTACTTGTTTGCCAGAATATAAATACACATCAAATTTTTAAGTATTAATTTTAAAAATTTTACATTAAAAATAAATTTTTTTGCGAAAAAAAGGTATTTTTTTCGAATCTCGGGGGGGGGTAATTACCCCCTTACCCCCCCCCCTTGTATCCGCCCTTGGTTACCAGCGGCCACAATTTTGAAGCTATCGACCTCAAATTTTTTTTTAATTAAAGCTATTTAAAATATCTACAACTTATAAATGCCCTTTTTTTAAATTCAAAAATCAATTATTTTTTAGATCTCTTTATTGATTTTCGAAAAAATGATTTTTTTTTTTAGATTAATCGCATTAAATGAAAGATATTTTTTAAAAATTCGCTCTATATCTTATAGATAATTAAACTACGGTAGTAATCATTGTGTTAAAAAATAATTAATTTTTTACCCTTAATTAATTAGCTGGGATCTCTAAAATGAAATGGAATAAATCCCTTGTATTCCTATGGGAAAAACTAACGCCATCTCTTGCCGCCTCGAGTAACTCGATAGTCAATCGTATTCTAACGGCTTTTCGAGACGCGCACCTTAAAAAAAATTAAACATGATCATTATTATAATTCCGAAATAAATTTGACTTGTCGAAAAAAAAAAAAAACTACAATAAGTTTTTAGGTACGGGTCTTCTACTATATTAGGCAATATCTTAATTGGTTAAATGTGTGTTAGTTAATTTTTTTTTTTTTTTACTGCATATTAATATAGCTTATAAAAAAAAACTATTTAGGATTAAGGAAAGAGAAGTCCGACGGCTAGAGCTAAAGGGGCATAAAAAAAGGAAAGAAAAGCAACGAATAAAATTATCATATATTAAAGGGATTAGTTTTGAAAATAGTAATAGTTGCTTTAAGGGTGGATCAAGGGAGAGAATTGGTCATTTATAAGCAGCCCTCAAAGGAAAACCAAGCCAAACTAATTATATTGTGTAGTAGTTTTGAATATTAAAGAACAAAAAAAAAAAAACAAGATAAAAAAATAGTAGTAAAATTAACTATATTTTTTGCCCTCGGGGCTTGGTGTAGGGGTTAGCGTGCTAACCTCGTATACCAAAAGTCGCGGGTTCGGATCCCAGGCAGTCCGATGATTTTATTTAAACCGATCTAGGATCTGGATTTAGATCTAAATTCGATTTTTGAATATCAGACCGGATTGGGGATCTTTTTACTTGCCATACCTGCGGATCGAATCGCGATCCTTTATTAGATGATTTTGCCCATCCTTATGTCCATCATATGCTTGTCTTCGAATTTTCCTCGGAAATATAATATTTAAAAGGACATTTTGATACCTTGACATTGGATAAAAAAATCTGTTAATTCCAAGTATTTTTACAAATCAAATAACTTGAATACGCTATATTCATGTGTGTATATAGAAAAATAATGAGACACAAAAACGCTTTGTTCTCAGTTTGGTGAATTCTTTACAATCCTCTTTGTATCTCACATTCTCTTTTTTTATGTTTTAATCTAAGCATAAATATATTCATTATTTTATATACCAGCACAATGAACTCAAAATGAACAAAATCAATATTAAAAAAGTAAAAAATACAATGAATGCCAATTTAAAATAATTTAATTAAAGTACTTTTTTGTATTTAAGTAACTTTTAAAAACGAGAGTGAGTAGTATTCTTTAATTTTTTTATTTATTTATTTTTTGTTTATTTTCTCATTTTAAGAGGGAATAGCAGCTGAATGCTTGATAAAGATGAAAGATTTATCTTTCAGCAGCCAATAATATTATTAAATTATTTATAAAATACTTTATTCAATTATCTCAACGTTTTCTCTATTCTTGCGGCTTTCTTCAAGAGAAATTTTGTGATCGGATGAACTGTTATAACATCCTATTGGGAGACGTCAAGAGTTGGATCTAATATTTTGTCACATAATCTGTTCAGAAGGCCAGAAAAATCAACCTAAACAAATAAAGCATTTAGTAAATAATTTTATTGGCATGGGCGTAACTAGAGAATTTGGCTGGGGGAGGCCATGGGACCAGCCATCCTCGCTAGGGGGGGGGGTCATAGGACCAGCTATCCTCCGAAGACCTGGAAAGCCCCATATTTTCTCAATTTCTCTTGGGGCAGGGAGCTTTCTGGGGGGGGGGGGCGACACCCCCCTAGTTACGCCTATGCTTATTGCGCCGACAATTTTGAAGTTATGGACCTACATTTTTTTTTTTTTATTTAAAATATCTACAACTTATAGAAACCCTTTTTTTGATTTTCGAATTTTTTTTTAGATTAATCACATTAAATAAAAAATAATTAAGAAAAAATTCGGACTATATCTTAATGATAATTAAATCATCATCAGTAATCATTGTGTTATAAAATAATTAATTTTTTACCCTTAATTAAATAGCTGGGATCTCTAAAATGAAATGTATTCCTATGGGAAAAACTAACGCCATCTCTTGCCGCCTAGAGTAACCAGCTTCTGAATCGGCTGTTAACGGTTTTTCGGGACTCGCCCCTTAAAAGAAATAATTTTATTTTGAGGGTTAGAAGTCAATAATTTTTCTAGGAAAGTTTTTTGATTATTTTTCGGATTGTACAGATTTTTTTTTTTTTGTCTTAAAGAAATGTTTAATTTTTAAATTGATGTCTCTGCAGTTGTTAGTTGTAGTTTGTATCGCAGTTTTACTAGAATAAAAATATGCAATTCTTAAAAATCAAACCATTAATATTAATAAACTAATTGTAAAATGATATTTTTTAATCTACAATTTTTAATGAGAAAAGTAAATTTTTTTTATTCTCTTTACAAACTACGCTTTGAGCAGTTGTTTATTAACAACCACTTGTAATTATTTTGACTAACCAAAATCAAATTCTTATAACCCCCAAGGTAGAGGTTAAATTTATTAAATTTAATAATAAACCGATAAAAGGCATTCGACGACTTGATTTCCTTTTAAATTCGGCCAATTTGCGAAAATAAGGAGGAGAGCTGGCAACGCCCTGCGGAGTCGTTTACCTTTTTCGACGAGGCGCAAGGGCTAGGAAAGGGAATGGGAGAGAAACCTTTCATTCTGATCCACAGGTTGGGGGAGCAGAAGTCAGCCCTTTATTCAAATTGCACATCCACACGAGAGTTTTTCTCATTTCCCATCATTAGTAGTAGACTTTTAAAAAGAAATATTTATATAGATATATACCATGGTATATATATAGCAGTTTCTTTGATACTTTTTTCATCTTTTATTTTTAAAAATTAATTAAAAAGGAATTTTTTTTCTTGTATAATGAAAGGTGATCGGATAGATTCTTGGAAGCGTCTAGGTGATTGAAGATATTTTTATACGCATATCACCGAATCCTTTATTAAAACCTCTTTTTCAATCGTTGGTTAAACTTTAAAACAATGAAATTTTTTTCCATAAATAATAATATAATTCATTTAATAATAAACTTGTTTTAATAATAATTTATTTTGATTTAAAATTGATCAAAATCTTGGGATAACTATCATTGATTTATTTATTTCAAGAGCTTGTTAATTATATAAATTTTCTCCACGAGCGTATGCCTGATATAATCATATATTATTTCAAGATTGGAAAATTTCACGGCCCCCCACTAGCAGGCTCACAGTGTAGATACCTCTATTCAAAGCAATTAATATGCAAGTAATTGAAAAGATAAATGCATTTTCTTATCATTTTTTTTTTTTTTTTTTAGAAAAACCTCCCTTTATTTTTGTTTGCTTTAACTTTTTTTTATGAGTTTAAATGAAAATTGAGTTAGAAAAACTTACTTAAAAATATTAGAGCTCGTCTTCTCTTATATTCGAAAAAATATATATTAAGTTAGCATCTTCTGGAAAAAAATTTACTTATTTCATTATTATAATTAAATATTGATTAAATTATGAAAATTGAACAAACAAGAGAATTTATTATTTTATAAAGAAACGAAAATTTTGATAATTTTAGCTTCATAAATTTATTCCATCTATTAATAAAAGGAGAAAAGTATATAACAAATGTTTTTTTTTTTTTTTGAAGATCTCTTAATATTTACTCCTTAAATCAGCGTTTTCAAAACTGTGAGGCGCGCCTCCCCAGGGAGACTATTATTTTTTTATAAAAATAATAAATAAATAAATTTTAAAAGGGCCCGAAAGCGAATCTTCCAATTGCTTCACCTGTAGTTATATAAAACTATTGAAGGACATAGAAGAACAAATGAATCTGGGAATATATAGTTTTAATTGTGTAAAGATCCGTCCAAAAAAAAAATAGTTTTTTTTTTTTTTTTAGGTGTTTAGATAACGACGAGGGGGACTGGAATATATAAGAAAAATTGAGAAATATGGATTAATAATTTTTATAAAATTCAAGGGGGAAAACCCACCCCTAAATTTACGTCTTGGCTACAAATATTCATATTTTTGAACTTTCCATCTCTCTAGGCTTTCAGAAGGAATTTTAAGGCTAAAATATTCTTTTTCATCCCTTTAAATAAAATCGTTAACAAAAAGTGGGGGATTCTCCCCCAAAAAAGTTGGTTGATGGGAGAAAACAAAGGAGAGGTCATATTCGGATGCAGAAGGTCATTTCACATCGGAATTAAAAGGAATTATGTCAGGCCTAGGAAAAAAAATTTCATTTTGCAGAATAGTGTAATTTAGCCAAGCTCACCTACTACTTAGAATGAACTAGAGATTAGAGTAATCCCTCATTCCAATATGAATGCTTATACGAGTATTTGAAAAAATATTTCAAAAGAAGAAAGGAGTAGCTTAGCTTTCCAACACCTATTTCAAATAAATTCCATTTAGTATTTGTAATTAATTGCTTAAAGGTTACAGGGATTTGAGTCTAGAATTATGATATTAATTATAATCGGTCTAGCTTGCAATGTCTCTCCTGATGAGTGGAATTTTATTCAGATATGTTAGTGATCAATAAAATGTGCCTGCGACCATAATAATATTAGAAAATTTATGGTAGACTTCTGAGGATTATTTTATTCCTATCTTCTTTTATTTTTTACTTTCTCTTACCTATATATGTTAATACATAGAGAGAAAGTATTAGATTCATGTTAAAAATTCGATGTCGAGATTTTGATGGATATACACGTTTTGAGGTCCCCTGAATGAAAAAAGTAGTTTTCGCGACATGGTCTGTCTGTGTGTGTGTCTGTGTTCGATTTGAAGCATGAAGAAATTGAGCTATGAGGCTGAAATTTTATATTTAATTAAGTTAGACACCCTCTTGGAGCGTGAAAATAAGCTTTTTAACAAAACCTGCCAAAAAGTACTAGTACTTTACTGATGTACTTTTTCAATTTTTTTCGATTTTCTCAAAATTCTCTCTAACGATTTTGATTAAAATTCAAAAATCAATTCTATTTAGAGATGCTCTTTAAAATGTATATTCTCATTTTGATTTGAAGACCACTTTACTCTTGTACTTCATAGGAAAGATAGGAGAAATGCTTTGGCGAATTATAAATATTAATATTTTCCCATGTTTATAAATTTTATTACATCTTCTATTTAATATACGTATCGGCGGAAACTAAATATATTTCGACTCAAAAAATCTAGTTTGAGAGACACAGAAACAACCTAGGTAAGAGAAAGTTGTGTGCTGTGAGACCAGTCACACCATTTTTTTTTTGCATAAGCAATTTATAGCTGAGATGTTATATTAATAAGAGGGTAAAAATGAGAAATGCAGCTAAGGTTATTTCTTTATTTGACGTTTCGGTTCCGTGTTTGAACCATCCTAAGCTTGAATCATCGCCAGCTCTGAGGATGGTTCAAACACGGAACCGAAATGTCTGCTGTGTGAATTAACCAAATAAAAAAATAACCTAGCTGCATTTCTCATTTTTACCCTCTTATTAATATTTTATTATTGGCAAACATTTAATTTCAGAATTTCTAAACTTGATTTTGTACATTACCTTCAATGTTTTTTTTTTTACTTTGTTTAAGAAAATAATTGTTTTATCCTCTTTTTTTTTTTGATAAACTATTTAATAAAATTACACATTAATTTGATAAAGCAATCCAGACTGACTAGGGTAAATCTTTGATATAATTATTAATAAAACAAATAGAAGAAGGTTATTATTATTATTATTA
>JAKCPI010023156.1:0-29876 GCA_023213315.1 Euborellia annulipes | reverse complement strand
GGCCCACTGTTTATATAACTTATAGGCCCCTAGTCGAAAAATGCCTTTTTAAAAGGATTGATTTTGCCGACTAGGTGGACAATATTTTTATTGCGCTAGAGCTGGGTTTTTTAAATGTCTGGATAGTAAGTTTTTATTCAAGGTGTTTTAGACTTTTTAGAAGATGGTATGGAATTTGGGAAAGGACGATTTATTGTTCGAAAATGAATGTTTTTGGTTAAGATCAATCCTTTTTAAACGTTTTTATTTATTATTAAATCACTGAAGAAAAGTTTTACAAAATGGTTTATAATCGTAGAATGAGAAAAATACACTGTGAGTAATAGTTAATTTGTATTACCGGCTTTGAGTCCGAAAATCATTAATGTTTGCCGGGAGTTAATACGAGTGCAATCGATAGGGATGGAGGGCCGTACGGATCAACCGTTAGTACTTTGGTAACACGTTTGTTAGTGACCAAAGATCGGTTGTTAATTTTGGTGCGTTACCTGTAGCCACTGGACCGAACTGTTCGAGAAGAGAGAGGCTGGTGCCGAGAGTTCGAAAGATGTATTGAACTGTTGGAGGAGTGGGATTGTACCCAGAGTTCCGAATGGTGTATTAAACTGACTTAGGGCCTCGCAATGAGGGTTTTTATATTAAATTATAATGCTGACTCCATACTAAGTGATGGAGCCGCGGGGAGACGCAAACCATGGAGGCGCCGTGTTTTTTCTTAATTTTATTTTCAATAGTTTTATAATATCTTCATTAATTAGCGAGCAATTGGAGCCACTATCATAAATAGCTTTAATCTTTTCTTTCTTATTTAATATTACATTAATTTGTATTAATCGTTGGGGTGTCAAATTTTCCCGGGGTATTTGTCAATCCCTTTGTGTATCTGTATTTTCATCTATTTCATTAAGATTAGTTATATTTGTTTTAATTTTATTCCTGCATAATTCTATAGGGTGAAAACGAAAATTGTATCCCTTTTCCATACATATTTTACATGGTAATTTTTTTTTTATAATTTGATCTATTTGGACCATTATAATCATTATAAATTGATTTATTTGAATCATTAAAATTTTTAGTTTGATTTATTTGAATCATTAACATCATCATGAGTTTTAACCCTGTTTTTGAATTGAGAATTATCAATCTTTTTTAATTCATTGAGCAAACTGTTAATTGAAGTGATTTCACCTCTATTTAAAACATCTTGTATTCTTATAGGTAAATTGTAAATAATTTGGTATATTCGAAATAATTCTGGAATATTTTTGTCTGCTATTAGTAATAGGTTTTCTTTCTCTACTACATAATCAATGAAAGAGCCCGAAATATATTTATAATCAAAAGCTTTTCTAATTGTAGACCAATTTTCTATTCCGTTGAATCAGCAAAAGTATAGTGGGCCCGAGGGGGATGTTGTGTGAAGCACGAAACGTGGGAAAGTTAACTTATATACAATATTTGGTTGAGTTTGGTCTAAAGGCCTAGATTTTCATTTTTTTGACTCTACCCCCTAAATGATTATAAATAATTTTATTAAAAATAAGAAGGGGGGGGCCAGGCGTATGGTAAATTCATGTGGATGGCTATATCAGTTTATTTTTTAATTTTCAATTAATAAAATAATAATAATATATTATATAAAATCCACCTATGGTTTTTTTTTTCAAGTTGCTAGTGCTTCCGATGATTATCAGGAAATACATCAATCGAGATAGTTCCATTTTTTTCACCTCCATATCAATATAACGAAAGTCAATTATTTTCACTCCATTCAAACCAGATTGAAAAAGTAAAAATTACTGCTTAACTGAAATAAAGATTTAGCTTCGGACCAATGCAGAGGCAATTAAAGGTAAAGAATGAGTATCTTTTTTTTTTTTTTTTTCATTTTAATAAAGAAAGATTGAATTTGATCTCAAAATGAACTTGTGATATATAATCAATTAATTTTACGAACTGAATTTAGGTCATTTATCAAAGATTTTAATAGATATGTTTATATTGCATTGGAGGTGATGGTCTGACTAGTTGCCCGGAAAGCTTACTAGTGCTTGGGTTCGACTCCCGAGGGGACAACACCCTTCTACATGCAATATAAACATATCTATTAAAATCTTTGATAAATGACCTAAATTCATGTTCGTAAAGGTTTGGGTGTATATAAATTAATTGATTATATATCACAAGTTCATTTTGAGATCAAATTCAATCTTTCTTTCATTAAAATAGATACTCATTTCTTTACATTTAATTGCCTCTGCATTGGTCCGATGCTGAATCTTTATTTCAGTTAAGCAATAATTTTTACTTTTCCAATCTGTTTGAATGGAGTGAAAATACTTGACTTTCGTTATATGTAGCATGTTTGGAGGTGATGGTCTGAAAATCAAATAGCTTACAATATACCCACGGGTATACCCAAATAATGAAATTGCAAAAGGACAAATTAGTACATGAGGGTCGAAATAATATTTTATTCATTTTTGAGCTTTTATTAAATTTTTTTTTTTTACTTAAATAATATAAATGATTAATTAAATAAATTCCTATAGAATACATATATAGGGCCAACATCCGCTGATACAGAGAATCCTTATCCTCATTAAAGATCTGCAGCAAGACGGCAAAGAACTAATTTTTTTCTGGATCCCAGCGCACAAAAATATACCAGGAAACGAAACTGTAGACCAGCTAGCAAAAAAGGGGGCTACAAAACGAACTCCCGACTTCACGATGGTTTATTATCATGATCTAAAGAAATATATCACACGAACCTTCAGAGAAAATTGGAAAGATGAATGGAATCAAATCGAAGGCAATCACTTGAAAAAAATAATGCCAGCGATACAGAAAGTTGAAAATATAGTTTCAATGTCGAGAAAGCAACAAACTATTCTTAATAGACTAAGAATAGGACACTGTTTTTTCTCACACCAACATCTTTTGAATAAACAGACTTCTCCGTATTGTATTGATTGCAATAAACAAATGAATGTAAGCCATGTTTTGTTGGAATGCCCCTTATATGACAACGAGAAGCAGGTTTAAAATTCAGGATAGCCTGGAGAAAATATTGTTCGAACCTGAAGGGTTGGATAATTTATTCATATTTTTAAAAGCAATAAGAATTTTTGCATTTATATAAATTAAATTAGATCCTTACAAAAGAGAATAAATTTGGTGACGCTAATGACCTTTGTAGTCGCCGCGTCCTTAAATAAATAAATAAAAAAAAAAAAAAAAAAATTAAATAAATTCGATAATAAATTCATTTAAAATAAAGGTTAGTCTATATATAAATTATTTAGCAAATTTCACATTAAAAATAAATTCAAGTTTAAGTTTACATAGAAAGAGAGAATTAATGGATGCTTTGAGTGAATCTTTAAGAATTATCTAATAATCCCTTTAATTTCAGAGGAAAAATAATAACAATTTATAATTTTACTTTTAAAAAAAATCAATACTTGAAAATGAACAGACGGATGGGGGAAAGAGAGGAACTTGTGAACCGGACACAAAAACAAAAGGACTCGAGGATAGACATTCTCTACTGAGAGCTCGCTAACATCATCAACCTTTCTACACAGAGCACATTATAATTTTATCAAGCCTCAGGAGCTCGCTGAATCTATGCTCTCAATATCTTTCTACATATCTCTATACAGCCTCCTGAATTATCATTCTAACCAGAGACCATTCCATTCATATATATATGTCCGATGCCTTCGGCGAGCCTTTTACTAGCCAGGGGCTTCGCCCCCTGGACCCCAACGTGGCTGCTTTAGTGATGTTTTATTAGTAACAGAAAATAAATATAATTGTTTTATTATAAAGTCTTAAATAGATATAATTTGAGATTCTATTTAACTGTAATATACAGTTATAACAAATAAGATGAAACAAATATTTAAAATGTATTAAAAATCTCTATTTATAAAAAATTCTCTTATTCTCAAGCTTGAGTTGTTTATCATAAAAGAATTTAGTCTTATTGATTTTAAGTCGATTCTTCCACGTTTTCAGTAGAGCTTGCCATTTTAATAGTCAAAACATCAAAAATGGAATGCAATAAGGTTATTCCTCTAGTATTAGATAAGAATCGATCGTTATTTTTGATTTTAAGTCGATTCCTCCATGTCTTCAGCAATGGTTACTAATAATAATCGAAGGGTCAAAAATCTAATGTAGAAGTAGGGTTCCGGAGCGGTTTCCCCGACGGCGGCTACTTTCTCCCCCTCGACTGGTGCCAAATTGTTTTTATCGCTGTTTTTTTTTTGGGTATTTGTCTTTGCCTTTTTAGCAAAGCCTCCACAACTGTTGTGTCGGCTGGGTCTACTCGGGACTCCGATTTTGTTCTCTTCTTTGAGGAGGCAGATTTAATTTCTATCTCCTCAGTATTTTTTTCTTTGTCCTTTTTTTTGGTTTCCTATCTTTCTTTGTTTTAGTTTCCGGTGGGGGGTGTTGGGGGGTGGAGGTATCCGAGTAGGGTCTTTTGACACCTACAGAGAGTTGATCCTCCATTTTGTCGCCCGATCGTTTTGGCGGGAGAAGTGCGCCCTGTCTGGTTTATCTTTTCTCTCTTTATTTTAGTTATTTTGTAAATAATTAGTTATGCCTTATATTTAATTTATTAGGTTAAATAGTCTCTTAAAGTTTACACTAACTTAATACCAAATATATATATATATATATATATATATATATAAACTATATACTTACTTCCGATGGCCAAATCGCCCTTGTAGAGCTTGAGCCTCTCGCGTGATGCCTCTCCATATCCCTCTATCCTGGGCCAATCCCTCCCATCCTACCCCCACGTGAAGCTCTTGCAGATCTCTGACGACATTATCCAGCCATCTTTGTCTTGGTCTGCCTGGTGGTCTTCTTCCAGGCGGGTAGCTCTCGTGGAGGTTCTTTATGTCCCTGGTTTTCGGAGCACGAGCCACATGACCGGCCCATTCTAATCTTCTTTTCCTCACTACACTTGAGATATAAGGCTGCTTTGTCAAGTCTCTGACTTCTTCCTCGGATCTTCGTCTCCATTCACCAGAAGTTAGATCTTGAACAGGCCCACATATATTCCTGAGAACTTTGTTCTCGAAACTTATCAGTCTCCTCTGGTTAAGTAGCGTCATTGTCCACGACTCACAGCCATATATCACAACCGGTCTTATTAAGGTATTGTATATTTTTAATTTTATTTCTCGTGATAGAACTCTCATTCGAAGTAGTCCACTCAGACTTGCCAAAGCTCTATCACCCGCATGTATTCGAGAGATTATTTCCTGGTCTATTCTGGCATCCGACGTCACTATAGCGCCCAAATATTTAAACCTCGCTACGCCCTCAAAAACCCTGTTCCCCACTTTCATTGGTGTGCAACTTGGTATGGATCTCGACATTAGCATGTATTTGGTTTTCTCTTCACTTATAACTAAACCCACCCCATTCCCTCCCGTCTCGAGCGCACCGAACATTCTCTTCAGTCCTTCCTCACTCATGCAGACAAGATCAATGTCATCCGCATATCCGAAGGCCCTCAGTACTCTGCCCAGAGGCACGCCCGCGTCAACCCGTTTTACACTCCTCATTATCTTCTCCAAAACTAGATTGAACAGCAATGGTGACAAGGCATCACCCTGTCTCAAACCCGTTCCAATTTCAAAAGGCTGAGATAAGTTTCCACCCAGCTTCACTCTAGATTTTGATCCGCACACACATACCTTTGTCATTCTGATTAATTTCTTGGGGAATCCAAACTCTTCCATTATAGTCCATAGGCTTTCCCTATATACACTGTCGTATGCCTGTTTATAATCAATGAAGAGATGGTGTATATCCAAGGCGTATTCCCATCTCTTCTCCATTAGTTGTCGGATGTTGAACAGCTGGTCCGATGTTGATCTACCCTTACGGAAACCGCACTGATACTCCCCGAGAACTTCCTCTGAGATGGGACTTAGTCTTCTCAGCAAGATACGAGATAATATCTTATATGCAGTTATCAAAAGCGAGATTCCTCTATAATTCCCGCAGATCTTCTTATTACCTTTTTTATGTATTGGGACTATCAATGCTTCTCTCCATTCACCAGGAATCTCCTCCCTATCCCATATTCTTGTTATTAGGATATGCATCATGTCCATCAGCGAATCACCTCCCGCCTTCAACAATTCTGAGGGAATTTGATCAATACCAGGTGACTTTCTGTTTTTAAGATGATGCATTGCCTCCGCTATCTCATTCCTGGTGGGGACTTCAACATAGTTCTCTGCCGTAATATATATACTGTGCTCTAGGGGTTCTCTAGGAGGAGTAAAATTTAACAACTCTTGGAAGTAATTCATCCATCTAGCCATGATTTTATCTTTTTCTGTTATATCATTACCATTTATATCAGCAATTATGCACGACCTGGCTTTGAAACCATTTCTTTCTTGTCTTATTTCCTGGTAGAAATCTCTTATTCTACCTTGATCGTAGGCTTGCTCTAAACTATATATATTATATTAATATAATATATATTAAAATTATTTTGGATTTGAAATCTGGCGGCAAAAAAGTCACTAGAAAGCCACTAGATTTGCCGCGCTTGGATTCCAGAATACCAACCTTAATTCTATGTGTCTAAATAATTATTTTTTGTTTTTGGTTGAGCGCGGGTGGGGGGTGAATTTATTGGGTTGCAAATGTGCACAACAGTGTTGCCAATCGGGAGAAAGCCCGATGTATACCTGTATATTTTATTTTCAAATATCAGTTAAAAAGAGCGCGAAATCAGCAACGACATCTGTGGCCAAATAGAAAGTGAATATCACGCATGCGCACTCTATATAAGGAGCTCTAGACTAGAAATTCAAATCATTCTCAGTATACCTATACTACTAGTCACTAGTCAGTTATTGAGCATAAGTATAGATAAAATTTAACATTTATTTTATTTTTACACGCTTTCGAGTTTTTGAGTGAAAAAATTTGTCCTTCTACAAACAACGTTTGGATCTTTTTTATTCAGTTATCATTTCAAGTAAGTATCTAACACTTTTTATTACCTTTTAATTTAATTACAAATATATTTTATTATTAATTTATTATTCACTCTATTTATTATAAAACTGCAATCATTTAAATTATCATGCACAAACACCTTTTTTGGGATTTAAATATAATTTTTTTTTTTTTTTTTTTTTTTTTAATTTAAAACAAATAATAATTTAATATTGTAAATAAAAATGAAATCGTAAATTATTTCAAATTGTTCTTTTAATTTTAGGAGTTGCAAAAATTACACTTCCCCAGTGATTCACAATACAAAAATAAAATATATAAGACACACGTGTTATTTTTAACCGACTTCAAAAAAGGAGGAGGTTCTCTATTCGACTGAATTTTTTTTTTTTTTTTTTTTTTTTTTGTGCCTATGTTACCTCATATCTCCGCCAATTGTCAACCGATTTTGAAAAATTTTTTGCATTGGGTCCAGTCTAGCTTCCGATTGGTCCCATTTTTTTTTCGATTTTTTTTCATAGGTATTAGACCTTTTTTATTAGGTTTGTTTAGACCTAACCTCTTTGTTTATGAACCGATTTCGATGGTTCTTTTTTTATCCGAAAGGGGGTGTCTTAGGGATGGTGTCATATTAATTTGGTCAAGTTCTGATGATATGATCACTATTAATAACATCACTAAAAAGAGAAAAATAAAAATAATTTTTAAGAAAAAAATAAAAACCGACTTCAAAAAATTAAATGCAACAAATAAAATACACTAAAAGGTATAAAATAATTATTATCTTATTTAGTTACAACTAAACGACGAAATATTAACATGAAATTACTTTTTGAAGTTGGTGCCAAACATATACCTTTTATGAATCGCACTCGACGGATCTTACTTAGTACGTTTGGCGGGTACGCTCGCTTATAGGTATAGTTTGTTTGGCACCGACTTCAAAAAGTAATTTCATGTTAATATTTCGTCGTTTAGTTGTAACTAAATAAGATAATAATTATTTTATACCTTTTAGTGTATTTTATTTGTTGCATTTAATTTTTTGAAGTCGGTTTTATTTTTTTCTTAAAAATTATTTTTCTAGGTTATTTTTTTTTTAATGATAATTAATTCAGAAAATTTTAGCAATTAAATAAAAATATAAGTAAAAAAATATTTTAAAAATTTATAAATACTATCTATAAAATCATTACGTAATTTTATGCATATATATTATTATAATTATATTGATTTGATTCATTTGATAGTCTTAATATTATAGCTCATTTAAACTTGCTCAAGTATGATTTTCTTATGCTCGAGATGTGTAGATTTCAGCATTAGTTGAAATAACTTAGTTCAGTCACTTTCAATAGTTATTTTTTAATTTTTTCTAAAAAACATATTTTTTTTTTTTTTTTTTTTTTGTTGGATTTATTCTTTATTCTTCATCGAGAGGTAAGTGTTTTATATATTATATGTGTATGTATTGATTTTATTTTATTGTTTAAATATAAATAAGGCCAGGTAGTTAGTAAAATAATCTGGAAATTTCTTGTAACACGTGGGTTGGGTTTTTTTTTATTTGAAATTTCGACCAATTCTTGAATTTATAATTTTTCTAAATTCTGTTCTTAATATACAAATTGTATTTGCTATTAGTAATTTTTATGTATTAGTAGGAATTGAAACTTTTATTTTTGTGATTAATTTGAATTTTTATTTGAATCACACATGATTAATTATAATTACTACAGTATTGATATTGTATTTATTCGTTTCAATATATAATTATAATTACAAATGGTGAAGGAGACAATAAAGAGTGTGTCTTCTGCTGGAATTATAAATTTTATTTATTTATAACGAGACTATAGTTTCGAGGGCTTTGCCCTCTTCATCAGTCTATTACAATGGATTCACAGGAATTAATTTAAACTATAATCTCGTTATAAATAAATAAAATTTATAATTCCAGCAGAAGACACACTCTTTTATTGTCTCCTTCAATATATAAAAATTATGCTACTCTCGGCAAAAAAAGTTTCAATTTAATTAAAAATGGTAGTTAATAAAATAATCTGGAAATTTCTTGTAACACGTGGGTTGGATTTTTATTATTTGAAATTTCGACCAAATACTTTTTTCTTGTTGTTAGTAAAATCATTATATTTATCAAATTTTAATTTCATACAATATTACCAACTATATTATTTATGTGTATATTTCTTTTCAGGTTCAAACAGTCAACAATTTCTTAATAGATTTGGTACCCTGGTACGATATCATCAGGGCAAACTAGTTTAACTAGTGTTAACCATTCTACAAGTGTTGTGAGTATTCTGCAACACCTCCAGATTCAGGAACAACCACCTCTTACTATGAATACCATGAGTGGGGGACATATGTTACCATACCTGACACCTCGGAACCCCCTAGCTGAGAGGAGAACGTTAACCCCTACACCAACCTCATCATCTACACCCAATACATCTTCAGCGCAATACTTCACAAAGCTCAAATATGTCTATTCCAACTCATTCAGCTACAAGTGTTGTGAGTTATCTGCAACACCTCCAGATTCAGGAACAACCAGCTCTTACTATGAATACCCATGAGTGGGGGAGCATATGTTACCATACCTGACACCTCGGCCCCCAGCTGAGAGGACAACGTTAACCCCTACACCAACCTCATCATCTACACCCAATACATCTTCAGCGCAATATTCACAAAGCTCAAATATGTCTATTCCATCTTATTCTGCTACAAGTGTTGTGAGTATTCTGCAACACCTCCAGATTCAGGAACAACCAGCTCTTACTATGAATACCATGAGTGGGGGACATATGTTACCATACCTGACACCTCGGCCCCCAGCTGAGAGGACAACGTTAACCCCTACACCAACCTCATCATCTACACCCAATACATCTTCAGCGCAATATTCACAAAGCTCAAATATGTCTATTCCATCTCATTCAGCTACAAGTGTGGTGAGTATTCTGCAACACCTCCAGATTCAGGAACAACCAGCTCTTACTATGAATACCACTGTAGTGGGGAAATTATGTTACCATACCTGACACCTCGGCCCCCAGCTGAGAGGACAACGTTAACCCCTACACCAACCTCATCATCTACACCCAATATCTCTTCACCAATATCCAAACTCATATCTATCCATCCATTCTGCTACAAGTGTTGTGAGTATTCTGCAACACCTCCAGATTCAGGAACAACCAGCTCTTACTATGAATACCATGAGTGGGGGACATATGTTACCATACCTGACACCTCGGCCCCCAGCTGAGGGGAGAACGTTAACCCCTACACCAACCTCATCATCTACACCCAATACATCTTCAGCGCAATACTTCACAAAGCTCAAATATGTCTATTCCAACTCATCAGCAAAGAATGCCATTACTAATAAAGGCAGGACATGTTACTACAGAAATAGCCCAGAATTCTAATAAGGTATTTTTATATATACAATATTCATATACATTTTTAAATATTTCAAAATCAAATTTATTAATCTTAAATAAATTTGACGATTCAATTACATGATGATATTTACTTCTACTCGTTTAGAATACCGTGAAGCACCAATCTTTGTTACATTATTCTATCCGAAACAATCAATTAAGAATAAACTTTTTTTTTACTTGTTGAGGCTTTTGAAGACATTCTAATCATCTTTGATTTTTTCGAGTTGGCCCTCTTATGGTGAAAATTTTATAGTTAATTTTTTTTTTTTTTTTTTTTACTTATGGGAAGTGGTGTAGGCCTTAGGTGAAACATGATATTAATTAATAAAGTAAAGGGAATGTAGTTTCACAGTGAAACTACACTCCCTTTACATTATTAATAGAACTTCCTTTTATTCTTCTTATCAATCTTGCATTATTAAAAGAGAAAGAAAAAATCTTAGTTTTTGAAAAATTTATTATTATTAATAGATTTTTCGGGCCTAATCGAATCCATCTTCAGTTAACACACAAAACTTTACTTTTTAATTTTTTTTTTTTTTTTAAATTAATAATTATTTCCAGAGACCTGACTTTTTTGCCCTAAATTTATAAATTTTGAAAAAATAATAGGTTGATTTTTTTTTTAATTTTTAAATAAAAATAAAGTATTTGTTAAATTTTCTTTACCTTATTTAATATATGTTTCACCAAGAACCTACACCATTCTCCATTAACAAAAAAGTATAATAAATTTCATAATTTTTCTCATTAGTATATCAAAGGATAATTGATATATTAACGAGAATTGTTTTGACCGCGCTTTTTTGAAAAAGATATATATATAATATCTGAGATTTCAAATTCACTTGGTGATCCATCCGAATGTCTAGCGGGCTATACGCGAAATGACGTTGGATTGTAGCTAAGTGGATCACATCTTTTTCTCTCTTGGTCCAGACTTAAGACTCCGCAGACTACAATAGCGAAATCCACAGTAGTCTCGCGATAAATATCTTTTTTCAAATAAGCGCGGTCAAAAACAATTCTCATTCATTTATCAATTATTCTTTGTTATATTAATTATAAAAATTTATATGTGTGTATGTTTATTTGCATCAAGCAGAGGACAACTTTTTTGTTTCTCTTTGTCAATCAACAACTCTGCTACTCTCGTCAGGACAAAAACTTTGCAAATAAAATTGTTTAATTGAAAAGATTTTGCTTTGCGGAGAGTAGCAGAGTTTTTGTATATAATATATATAATATTATATATTTACTTTAGTTCCAAAGAGTTGTCCTTCATAAAAAAATATTCATTTTTAAAAATAATATTGGGTATTTTTTATTCCTAAGTTAACCAATTAATGAGCGAAGCCTCAAAAAAATTGTTTCTCTCAGATTTCTTGACAATATTATTATTTTATTTTTAAAGGAGTCCCATAATAAGCTCCAAATTTCTAAAAAATCTATATTTATTTTTTATGTAAACGTTATAAATTGGTTATTTTTAATTCCTTAGATTATGGTTGGGACGTTTCATAAGATGAAAGTAAATTTACTCAAAAATATTTGCAAATATTTGTTTTAGGTAGCGGAAAACATGCTCAATGAAGAAAGTGCATCAGGAAACGCAGAAGCTAAACTGAAAACCCTTGAACTGGAAATTGAAAATTTAAAAGGGACATATCAAGAAAGGATTTCAGACATTGAACATATCTTGGATCTAGAATTATCTAAAGTGCGTCAAAATTTAGAATTTGATAACAAACAAGCCATTTCTGCTGCTATCAAACAACCTGAAATTGATAAATTACGCGCAATAGAAGAAACAAAGAAAAAACAATGGTGTAAGAGTTGCGGAGAACTAGCTCTATTCTATTGCTGTTGGAATACTTCTTACTGTGATATAACTTGCCAGGTAGGTTTTCTTTCAATTCTACAAATTTAATTTTCAGCAATATTTACCTATTATCTTTGATAAATAACACTGTTCGACAAAAAATTAAATCTCACAATGGATTCCGGTAGAAGTTTATATGCGGATTATAATGCATTTTCCCAATTTTTTATAACACGTCAGAGTTATTAGATATTATCGATCAAATGCATTTTGACCTATTTTCGAATCCCATTAAATATTAAGCAACAATATTTGAAATTAAAATATTTTTTTGACGTAATAGAAAACAGCTTCCTCTTTGATTTTCAAATTACCATTTGTTTTTAGCTCAATTAGAACTCGAGTTATAACTAAAAAACTAAAACTACGTGATTTTAAAGGATAATAAACATAGATAAAATCACAAGTTTTTAGTCTTTTAGCTATAACTTGAGTTTTAAATGAGCTACAAACAAGTGGTAATTTGACAATCAAAGAGGAAGCTGTTTTCTATTTTTTAGATTTTTAGTTATTATAATTTTGGAGTTACAGCTAGAAAAAATACTGCAATATCTTAGTGTTAGTAAGTTATAGACTCCAAAATTAAAATAGCTACAAATCTGTAAAATTTTTGAAGGGTATCTACTATTATAAGGATAAAGTCTACATAGTTTCAAATTTTTAAACCATTGCTTTGGCCCGAATAAAAAATTGATCGTTCAATGTCGAAAATCCCAGGTTATTTAGATGGCAAATTTGCATCGCTCTGAGGCACAAATTAAAATTGAGATAGGGGCTTGAAAATTGGGGGATATTTTTTTTTATTTATTTCGAACCATATGATCCCTGCGAGGGTAAACATTTGAAAATACCCAAAATAAGGGCCACCCTAATGTATATACAATAAATTTTCTCTTTTTTTAATAAATATAAATCCAAAAATATACTATAAAGAATATATGAAATATCCATTTATATATGTAGTCATATTTTTAAGAAATTATATATAAAAAAAAAAGATTATTTACCTGGAATCTGGATAAAACCAAGTGTCCAATAAGAAAAAGTATAAAACAAAAAATAAAAAGAACTTAAAAATTATAACTAAGTTGTCTATTAATTTAATATAAAAGTCATGTTTATAGGGGATTATACAAAATTGAGATTATTTATAGAGAAACTGCAACTTCCTGATGTTGTTTATTTTGGTGTTAAGTATGTCGATGTTCTGTTGTTCCAATAGATTGCCATTTCTGTGTAGTCTAATTAACATAAGTAGAGAAAAATTATATAAGTAGTTGTTACTTGCAGAATTGATATGGAAGAGTTGATTGATGACTTCTGACTATCTGACCAATCAGAATCCTTCTATTAATTTAACGCTTTGCCATTGGGTATGCAATGGCCAATCAGATCGTTATCATACAAACATACATACATACTTTTCCATTTTATTTATATAGATTATTTGATGTTGTGTTCATTAAATATTTGTAATTAATTATGTGTGATTTAAATAAAAATTCAATTTAATAAATTAATTTACAAAAAATTAAGCTTTAAAAGCTATTATCTAATGCCTTGTTATCTAAACTTTCTTTTAAAATAATAATTAGAATTAAATAAACATTTGGAGTATACGTATTATTACTGGCGTAGCTTTTTTTGGTTCTGAAATAAAACAATTCTGAAACATTAGCTTCTGAATTAAATATTGCAGTTAATCTCTTTGGCCTGTGAACGGTTCATATGATTAATAGAAAAATTAATTTCTTAATAATAATTATTATAAATGATTCTACACAGCTAGCTTTGATTTCTATGAAGAAACATTGTTCCCTAAAACTTATACTGATAAACTATATCTTAAATTAAAAAATATGTACCTAAAATCAAATGTAAGCCTAACAAGTAATTTTTGTTATATAGCATCGGGATTGGTCCCAACATATGGCAGCTTGTCAGCAGAATGGATCTGATCCATAGCAATTCGGTGAGTACCACCAGAAGGAAGTCCTGCAGCGGCAGAATTGTCACGACGACCCAAGTATGGCTCCTCTTCAATGTCAGGATCACCTAAATCCGCCCATCAGGTATTACCTAATTATTTGACATCCTTTAAGCATTTCTCTTTATTATACCTACAAATAGAATGAGGGGGATAAAAACCTCTCATTAACCTTCCCCTAAAAGCATATAATTTTTCTTTTCCATCTAGAAATCTACAAATTACTTCATTTCTTATGATCTCTTCTATTTCTCACCAGGGGATCTTTGTAAATACAATTATAATCTTACTTATATCTTTTTTTCATTTTTATTTCCTTACTAATCTATATAGGTACTAATATTTATTTTTCTAAAAGTATTTAAATCAGTGGTTCCCAACCTGGGGGCGATCGCCCCCCCAAGTGGGCGATTTGGGTTATCAGGGGGGCGATAAATAAGTGGGGGCGATGAGTATTCAAAGGGGGGGGGGGAATTAAAATACACTCACGTGCAAAGAAATGGAATCACTTCCCTTGCGAGTTGTTAAATGTAATTTTCATTCTCAAATATAAATAATGTTATATTAATATTTTTTAGAAAAAATATTTAAATTTCTAATAAATTACAAAGAAACATACTGTTGTGAACGCGGCATTTAGAGTATTTTTTTTTCTTGATAATAATATAATTGTTTTTAATGGTAATATTTTGGAGTAGCAGGCGGCATGTCCTTTGATGCTGGAACATGCCTTATTTGACAATAGGATGGTGGGACTTTACAATTCCCACTTTTTGAACCTCAATAAATTTAATTTATGTTTGTCATATTTTGGGTTAAGAGATTAAGTCCTGTCGGAAGGCTTTTTAACTGAAGGAAACACCAGATGTCAATAATAAATTCATTGATTGGGGTTTTTCTAAATTTCGACTTTGCGCTTTATTATTTTCACTTTACTTCAAATTAAAATTAGGCATACAATGAAAATGAAAAGGGGGCGATAGGTGTTAGTCAACCTCCAGAAAGGGGCGATGGGCCACAAAAGGTTGGGAACCACTGATTTAAATGATAAAATTGTGAGAGTATATGTAGCATATATCCCAGTTATGCATAACCTAAGACTTAATGTATTAGATCATTAGATTGAATTAACTAATTCTACAATTTTGTTTAACTAGAACTAAATTGCTCAATGATTGATAAATATCTTTGTGATAAAAGTGTACATAACATAATGTACAGTAATTTATTTTTAATTGTAATTCATAGATAAATATAGAATACATATCTTTATATAATAAATTGAACGAAATTGTAAATTATGACCTACATTTCTAGTTCATTTTACAAATAAATAATTTTTACTTAAAAATATTATTTTTATATTTTGATGATTGATTCGAAAATAACCTTGATATTAAAAAAACCGTGTTTGGCAAAAGTTAACACCTTCCTAACATATATAAAATACAGACTATCAGACATTTTGACAAAACAATTATTATCTCCAAAAATATAATTTTTTGATGTTCACTTATTAGGGCTTTTTTGTAGAGCGAAATGTCAGGGTTTTGCTCAATTTTTTTCACCAAAATAGTTTTAGCCGTTTTTGAGATATTTCGAAAAAAAAGAAGGAAAAAAAAACACTTTTTTCATGCACGATTACAATACTTGACCATACCCTGTATGGTAAAGTAAAAAAAGATGGAAATTTTTCAAAAATCAACTCAGAACAATAATATTAAAAAACGAATTTATTTTATTTAGGGACGAATCAAAAATTTTAGTAGAAATATTTTTACATTGCATTGCATATCAGAGGGCTTCGTCCCCTCAGGAATCGAACCCAAGTGCTAATCGCTTGCCGGGCAGTTATCTTTCAAATCTGTCTCCGATATGCAACACATAGCATATAAGATAGCATATATAGCTAGCCCTCTGATATGCAATGTAAAAATATTTCTACTAAAATCTTTGATTCGTCCCTAAATAAAATAAATTCGTTTCTTAATAATAAAAATAATTTTAACATATTATGTCGATTTAATAATTAAATTATATGATTTAAATGTGCGCAGTTATTTACTTGAAAACCTCTTTGTCATGTAACAAATATATTCATCAATTATTTAGTTCTAGGCTTGACTTTTGGTTTTTTTTTTCATAATTAAATTATCATATGAAGATGTTAACAATGCCCAACACACTCCTTTTATTAACATATCTTCCACCTGAACTAATAACCTTCTCCCTTAGAATTTAAATTTGGGTCTTCTTCAAAGGGTATCTTTTTCTTTTATCCATGCGTCAAAACTATAAATTGTCTCATTTCCCAACCCCTTGAGCGTCGGCCTATTGCCCAACTCTGATAAAAATACTACTGGAATATCTTGAATATTGAGTCCTAATTTGTCTAACTTGACTAACAACAACGTCATCTTTTTTCAGCAATCTCCAGGGCTTGACAATAGCAATTCGGTGAGTACCACCAGAAGGAAGTCCCGCAGCGGCAGAATTGTACGACGACCCAAGCATCTCGAGGAATTTAGCGAAGAGGGTTCTCTAGCTCCATCGGACGAGCATAAAGAACCATCAATTAAGAAGAATCCTCGACCCGTTTCGGAGGGTACCACCAGAAGGAAGTCCGGATATAAGAAGAGGAAAAGATGTGGCACCGTGCCCAGGATGTAGGATTACTCTAAATTGTTTGCAGTGTCGTCCCTGTTTAAATACGAGAAGCCATGAAATTTGTCGAGCTAGAATTTGCCACGCACTTATGGGACCAAAAGTGAAAAAAGAAAAAAAGAACAATTCTAATTCTAATTCCCGCCCTCAAGGAGGTTCGTCCATAGCATAATCCTTGGTGGTGGATTAGAAATCGGACATTGAGAATCTCTGGGACTCTCACATATTATATTCTTTTTTAGATATATAATGTACAGTTTTTGGAAATGTCATTTAAAAAAAACAAAAACAAGATTAAACAAATGGATAAATTCCTAAATGCATAATATTACTTATATTACTTATTGCTAAATAAACCTTGTATTAAATAATACATCTTGTTATAATCATTTACTAACCCCCCACCCCTATAGCCATATTATAACACAATTAAGAAATTAAATTTATGAGAAGTTAATTTTAAATAAAAAAATATTATATTTTTAATAGTAAGTTATATTTAAATTTATTACTAACGTGGCCGAGGATTGACTTAACTCTTCTCCAATTTCGAGTATTAAGTCGTAATTGAATACTCATTTGTAATGGAATAGAGCTTATTCCCTTGACATTCTGTGATTTATTATTATTAAAAAAAAAAATAACAATTTTGCTACTTATATAGGTATAAGGTTTAAATCAAACGTAGTTTTGTTACTAACTGCGAAAAAAACTAGTTTGGACAAACAAAATAGGCCAATTCTTTAAAGAGATTGAGGTTCAAAAGTTAATTCATTTATTCTTATACGGTAAGGATCTCTTCTAATTTATTCTTCAATGTTAACAAACATCACTAGATAGATTTACTAAAAAGCTATTTTAAGAAATTTTAATAGTATTATACTTAATTAAAAAAAAAAAAAATAAAAACTAGTCGTCACGAATATAGAAGAACTGACCTGCTCAATACCGAATCTGTTGACGTCTTCAGGGCTCTTTCCTAATAATGGCAACATTGGCTTCTGTATTGAGTAGGTCAATATTTCAATATACCAACTATAAATTCATGGTTTAACAATGAAGAACAAAATAATTATTAATTTATGGTAGAAAATCATTAGAGAGTGTCATCTATTAGATCCAATGTTTAATTATAATTTTTTTTATTTTATTTTATTTTAAATCAGTAGACGGACAAAAGTGTCCTTATGCATAACAATACAAGTACAAATAAATTTACAAAAATATAAGGTGATACTTATCATAATATAAACATACACAAATTTCGAAAATATAAGGTGACACACACCAATCACACCTGCAATTCGATCACTCAAAACAGATTGATTTTAGGAATCCCAAAGAGTCATGGAAGATATCTAAGCGAGTCAGTAGATCTTTGTATTCGGTCAATCGCATAGGCATAATCATAATTTGTGTGATGGAAGGGAATTTCAAATAGGTTATTATAGTGTTCCGCAAAGTGTGTGCTGCGGCACACTGGTGTACCGTGGTCATTAGATGGTGTGCCGCGGAAAAATCTTTTTAGATTGCATCTACACATAGCTGATATAGTTATGCGAACATCAAGAGATGAGAGCAGCCTTATCAACGATTGCTCCAAATTTTGATCGCCTGTGCTCAGTCAAGCAGGCTCACATTTCTCATTAAACATCTTTTCATCTTATACCTATAGATTATAATAATAAATCAAAATTAAATAAACATTGGTTTTTTTCATTGGTGTACCTCTAAAATTTCTTTATTTGGTAGGTGTACCTTGAACACAAAAAGTTTGCGGAACACTGGGTTATTAGACCTGGTTCTATGCGTGGGGAGTCTAAAGTTAATCATGCCAAATGCAGGACAATCAATTTTACCGTTGACAAGTTTCGAAACAAAGGTTATATCAAAAAAGTTGCGTCTAGCCTCAAGGCTCTGCTCTGATTCAAGAGGGACATAATGGCATCATAGTCGAGATCCGAAATGTTCATACCGAGCTTGTAATTTATTATACGCAGGAATTTGTTTTGAACTCTTTCTATGGCACACTGCCAAAAAATAAACAATTTTCCGTTTTCTTCACGTTATCTTTTATATTTGATGTATTCCTGATGATGGGCTAACAACCCGAAATATATCGAGGAATTAAAAAAAAAAAATTAATTTTTTTACCTCTTTGTGAAAATCACCAACTCTAACCTAATATAATTAAAATAAATATAGTTTTACCTTACTTTTTAAATAGTCCAATAATAAATATCGTGTGAAATATTTCTTCGTAAGGAAAAATTTAATTTCAGTTATTTAATTTTGTATATTTTTACTATACTATAAAAAAATAAGAATGTAACGATACTTCACGAGACCAAACGAGACTAAAACGAGCACAGACCAGACGAGACGATATTTTCTCAAGTCTCGTCACTGTATCGTGCGAAGCCCTAGCGGGTGCGGTATGGGGCGAGGGTCCAGGGGCGTAGTGGGGCTGGTATGGGGTGGGGGTGCCGGGATGGTTTTTATCAGAATTTTAATTTAAAAATAATATTAATATATAACTTTTAACTGAAACATAAAGTTCCCGAGCATTGCTCGGTGGCTCCAGGTACTACTAATATACAATATAAAAATTATATACCTTATATGAAAATGTGAGTTTTCACAGGAATACTACCTACTGGTCAAAATAAACGATGTAATAAGCCACCTTTGGTTCCTCTCAAAATGCATCAAGCAGAAAATATTCCTGTGAAACGTCACATTTTCATATATAATTATTTTATATATTCCTATTCAATTGATAATATGTTTCACTTAAAACCCACACTGCTTTCCTTAGAGAAATTCTTTTAATGTGTTAAATATGTCTATACAAATATCTCGAAATAACAAAAACTTTCAAAAAAACGCCTCATAGGTATAGGTATATCTTCCACGATAAAAAGAACTATGAAAAGAATTAAATCACCAGAAGTAGCCAGAGTGAAAATAGACCACTATGGATGTAAAATCCCTTCAATTTATCCACCAGTGACGATGTTTCAATCACAAGATCTGTGATCGTTTTCAATTGTAAGATACCTCGACGGCGGCCTGTAGGGAACATCTCGCACTTGAAAACGATCACAGATCTTGTTATTGAAACGTCGTGTATTTATGTTTGTCTTAATGAATATATTTAACCGTGCATAGTGTGATATTTATCAAAGCCTTCTATAATGGAATTGCCAATTTTTCTGTAGGTCATAGTTCTCTAACATGTCGTAACTCAGGACAGGTGACCAGAGAGTCTCTTCTACCATTCGTTCCCCCCTACAAAGTACCTGTAGGTCGGTAGGCGTAGCTCCCGTGCTATTGATCCTTTTTACCGCCTTCTCCTACAGGTATTTCCGGACTACTTTACCTGATATTAAGAACGTTGGTAAGGGGGGGGTTCACATAACTTCTAATAGCTGTTAAAGCTTGTATATTTGTGATTAAATTTTTTGAGAGTTGAAATTTTATTAAAATCACACATGATTAATTATAATAAATTTTTGATCACGAACAAATGAAACAATATAACTACAACGTTTCGCTAGGTTTGTTCTGTGATCGTTCTCAAGTATGAGCACACCCCTACTCCGATTTTAGGTTAACCGAGCTTCGGAGTGGGTGTAATATAATACTTGAGAACGATCGTAGAACAAGTCGAGCGAAACGTTGTAGTTATTATATTGTATTATTTGTTCGTGTTCAATAAATTATTATAATCAATTATGTGTGATTTTAATAAAATTTCAACCCTTTCGATTTAATGGCAAAATGTTTAGGTATATAGTATTTCCAAAACGAAGAAAATATCAATTCGAAAATGGAAAGAATCAACAAAAATAACATTTTTAAGATTTGAATATAATTAGCTGAGATTAGGTTAAAATGCTCATATTAACTATACTATGCGGTGTAAAAAACGAGCCACCAATAAAAACTTTAATAAATAGCAAATTATTTTTAAAATTATTACAAATAACCATAAATTTGTTCTATTAACTCTTAGACTAACATATTCACTAAATATTGTTGATAATTTGTTGAATTTTATATAAAAAATAAGTAAAATTACCGTGGTCTGCTTGAACTTCAGAAATATCCATTTTGTATATTTTATCTTTCTATATCAATGAGGCTTAATTCAAAATGATTCATTTTATTGATATTTCAAATGGAATTTTATCTTTTATTAAAACTTTATTTAAATGTAAAGTGATATATTGAGAAAGTATGATAATTTGTAATTGTATCTTTTAAGTGGCTAGTTATTTGGAACTTGGACTTGAAATAAATTGGAAGTTAAATTTTTAAAATGTTGCTACGTTTCGGAGTAGATATATATTTTTCTGCTTTCTCAGGCAATTTTTAAACTTAACCTCCTCGAAATAGGTAATAGATATTTATAGTTCATTTAACCATATGTCGATCACAATTAAAACAACTGTCACAGCAAAACAATGACATGCTTTTTTAAAAAACACAATCGTCTACAAGGCTTATCTGTATCAGTTAAGCCTTGTGTTTTTTAAAAAAGGAGGTCATTGTTTTGCTGTGACAATTGTTTTAATTGTGATCGACATATGGTCTAATGAACAATATCATCTATTACTTATTACGAGGAGGTTAAGTTTAAAAATTGCCTGAGAAAGCAGAAAAATATATATCTACTCCGAAACGTAGCAACATTTTAAAAATTTAACTACCAATTTATTTCAAGTCCAAGTTCCAAATAACTAGCCACTTAAAAGATACAATTACAAATTATCATACTTTCTCAATATCACTTTATATATTTAAATAAAGTTTTAATAAAAGATAAAATTCCATTTGAAATATCAATAAAATGAATCATTTTGAATTAAGCCTCATTGATATAGAAAGATAAAATATACAAAATGGATATTTCTGAAGTTCAAGCAGACCACGGTAATTTTACTTATTTTTTATATAAAATTCAAAAATTGTCAACAATATTTATTGAATATGTTAGTTTAAGAGTTAATAGAACAAATTTATGGTTATTTGTAATAATTTTAAATATAATTTGCTATTTATTAAAGTTTTTATTGGTGGCTCGTTTTTTACACCGCATAGTAAGTATAGTTAATATGAAAATTTTAGCCTAATTTCAGCTCATTATCTCAAATCTTAAAAATGTTATTTTTTTGATTCTCTCCATTTTCGAACTGATATTTCTGAAATTGGAATCCTTAGAATCTCTGGTGAAATATTTTAAAATTGTCTTTAAAAAGAACTTTATATTCCCTAAGAAAAGACTTATATTTTTCAAAAATTTTCTATGTATAAATCTTAATTGTAACTAATTTGAATATTTGTGAAGACTGTGGAGGCAATGCCTTCGAAACTATAGTCTCTAGATAATTAAAAATTATTTTTTCAGGACCCCCCCCTTTTATTTTTATTTTTAACCAAAAAGAACTTTATATTCATTTAATGTACCATTTTATCATTGATATTAGGTATTATATTTTTTGTTGCTTCTGAGGTAGGTATGTAGAGCCCGTGCGAACCAGATGTATTGTTCGATGTGAAGACAAAAAGGATTTCATTCGGGTTGAATAAAATGTAGATTGTCTTATAAGACGTTTTATTTACAAAGAAAAGAGAGAGTTTCAGCGGAAACTCTCCGCCATCTTCAGTTCATTCTTTGTGAAAATCAGCGATTAATTTTTGTTTTTGATACTATTATGAAGAAAGTCCAGACATTTATTGAAAGTAGCCAAGGTTTATGTTTGTGCTTGTATGTAACATAATAACTTTCAATAGCAAATATATTGGTTTTCTCCTGTTATACTTACTTATTTACAATCAGAAATATGAACTTCGATATAAATATACATACAAACACAAACTAATCGCTGATTTTCACAAAGAATGGACTGAAGATGGCGGAGAGTTTCTGCAGAAACTGTCTCTCCTTTTCTTTTTAAATAAAACATCATTCAAGACAATCCACATTTTATTCAACCCGAATGAAATTCTTTGTCTTCACATCGAACAACACATCTGATTCGCACGGGCTCTACATACCTACCTCAGAAGCAACAAAAAATAAATTATTCCAGCCATCAGCGCCTTTAATTGATATTATTATTTATTTATATTTTCTCTTGGATTTATCAAATTAATTTCGTAAAAATAGGAGGGTCTGTGAATATGAGAAGGAATAAAATGTTCTTCAATAGTTATTTATACCTTGGAATATAAATATATAAAAAAGATTTTTTGCAACGAAATTTTCTCTGGAGAGAGACGGACTGGTAGAAATTTTAATTGAATGTAATGGAAGGCAGCCCAGAGGTAGTGAGGAAAGAAAAAATTAACACATATAAAATAAGGTGTAATTTATTGGAATCCTTCCTCCTTTCCTTTCAAACCGACGTTTCGGAGGATTTTTCCCTCCTTCTTCAGGGTTTCAAAGGGTCAATGAATGAAACAAATAAAATGTTTCCTTCTTCTCTCCACAGTAGTGTTCAAAAACTTTCTTCATTTTTAACAAAGGCATAGAAAAACAATTTTTTTTTCCTCCTTTTCTTAATTCAATAAATTACACCTTATTTTATATGTGTTAATTTTTTCTTTCCTCACTACCTCTGGGCTGCCTTCCATTACATTCAATTAAAAAAAGATGTCTCCGGTATATACCAGGCTCGGCTCTCTCCAGAGAAAATATCGATGCATTAAAACAGGCTTGTATCGATTATTATATGGCCAAAACATTCTTGAATATAAATTTTATCAGATGAGAGAAAATTCCATTTGGAATTCTATTAGAGTCTATAAAAACAAAAGAAACATATAGGTTGTAATGATTTAACCTACTTATGTTAAATCTGGGTGAGGCCCAATTTAGGATTTTATTGTGTAATGGTATATTTAGCACTCTGGAATTAAAAGATAGAAGTTTTTGAGAGAAAAGATTTTAATTTATGTAAAAACAAGAAGAATAAGCAATTGGTACAATGTGTATTAATAGAATAATATATATATATAAGTAAAGAAAGACAATGAAAACAGCGATTGAAACAAGTTGAAACTGTGTGTGTGTAAAGTGACTGAATTTAATATAAGTTTAATTAACAAAGAAAGTGAACAATAATGGTGGACAGCGTGCATCAGCTGAGTCATAGAGTTTGTGTCCGCTAGCGTGCCTCCGGCTGACTGACTCCGCCAGTCGAGATAGCCTTCCACGCGCAACTCATGATAGCAACGGGGCGGGGAGCAATGACAGACTGCCAACTGCACCTACTAAAAGAAACAATAAAACAAACCTGGCAAGCTATATGCCGATTATGAATATAAGGGCCAAGGGGTGCTTATTTCATTACATCCCCCCGGCCGGAAACATTAAAACTGGAGCCACTCACAGAATTAAGTAGCGACAATTTTAATGGCTTTAGTCAGCCTTCAGACAGCATTCAAATGCCTCCTTTCATGGAATAATATTGACACATAAGAAAATCTACTGTACTGAAGCTACGTTAAAATAAAAATAAAAAATAACAATGAATGTATAGGTGTTGAATGGACATGACTGGTTTCAAATCGGAACGGAACTTTCCAGATCCACCAGTATGGGCCAGACGCACCACAACGAGCGCCCGCCACGGCCAAGACGTGGGAGCAAAGATTCATTGTCAAACAAAAAGGGAATTCGGGATGGCTGTTAAGAGCGCACAGCCCTACCCTGTGGTCTCTGAAGCCTACAGGGCGGACACTAGCATGTCCTCAAAACGAGCCGCTGCCAAATCAGAACCAGAGTGGATGCTAGACAGCTGGATACAGCTGTCGGGGTGGCCAACCACAACGCCTCCAATTGGGCACAAAATTTAATATAATTTACGAGGCTTTAAAGCCTCCTCCACTGCTCAGAGTGAATGGCCCGCCTCCCATTTCTCCAGAACTCGTCCCGGTGGGATTGCAGTCAGCTCATTCCTCAATAGGGTCTATGCCCTGCGGACTTAGCCGCCAATAACTAGGCTCTTAGGCCTTCTTCACTACACTCAATAGGGTCTATGCCCTGCGGACTTAGCCGCCAATAACTAGGCTCTTAGGCCTCTTTTCTCCATCTTCCACACAGCAAAAAAAGGGGGGGGAATTGACAACAACGAATCTCCGGTCCCACACACACGCCAATGACCCACGACCATAGCGGAACGTCCTTTTAAACTGGCTTCAAATTCCAGTTCCACTCCAAAAATCACGCAGGATGAACACTCAACAGTGCTCTACATTCTTTAAACTGGACCATTAATGACCTTGACTGAAAACAAAAAAATTAAATATTTATAAAAAAACAATTATACTCAACTTACAATATTAAACCATTAAAGCATGGCAGAATTTAGACCGCCCGCTTCCACAACATCAACTCGCCAATAACCAGCAACCTCAACACATTATCTCACTTTTGCTCTTTCTCTTTGCGATTAATAAAAATAAAAACTATAAAAAAATTAGTGAAAAATTAATGTAAAAATATTTAATCAAAATAATCATTAAATTAAAGAATTAAAATACGCGTATTTAATAGCGACCATCCGTCCTTGAATTCTTTGATTGATCAAAAATAATAAACAACACAACCATGGCTCTCAGATTATAGAGCCTTATAAAGTTTAGAGAACCTTCGTGAGGCTGCAAAACATTTCACTTCCCAACACAGATCTTTTATTCACAGTTAACAGGCCACAGGATTTAAATTATTTGATATGACTATTAACCCTTAGTTTACTTGTTCCCTTGGAACGAATGTCTAAATGTAGTTATACAAAAAGATATTTGAAAGAGACTTTCAATAAAATAGACTACTATAGAAAAAGGATTGCAAGAATGTTTGTTGACAAATGCATCTCATTTTGGCGGGATTTGAACCCGTACCAACTGCTTGGAAGGCAACTATGCTGACCTTTACTTGTTATGCATTCAATAAACAAATTGGACTTGTTTGGGAATATACCAAAACTGCCTATATAAACATAGAATAATGAGCGGGAAGTTATTTACTATCATAAATGCTCCTATATACTCGGAAATTCACGAAAATAGCTAGACTAGGCTGTTGTAGATTGCATTTGTTATTAATAGAATAATGTATTTAAGGTGGACGCATTGGATCATTTAATTATAAAATAATTCGTAATTACAAAAAAATGCAATAGGAATTCTCAAATAAACTCTTGTTAAGGAGATTTCCTTAATCAAAACTAAATGTTTTGAAATATTTGAACATCCATAAAAAAATTGTTGAACTATAGAAATTTAATATTGATTACTAATAGAATAATTGGCTAAAGGCGGATATCTAACCATTATCGTTTTAAATTTCAATTGTAAACAATTAAATAAAAAAATGTCCCTAACGGGATTCGACCCTTTATTTTTAGATAATGGAATTCAGACTTTATTAAAGAATTGTCCAATAAAAATTAGATGGGCATTCTTCATATAAAAAAATGAATGAACCTAATCATTCGATTAACACACCTTTGGTTTGTTTACTAACAGTAAATACTTCTGTTCAGTAGTTCACACAGCCTTACTACGGAACAATATTATGGTACCTTTGGATATAGTTAACTTCGATGTAAATAAAAAATTTTACTAGTATAAAATATACTAGTGGTCCCCATAGCAACTGACCAAATATTTTTTTTTTTTTATATCATTTGATATCTGTTTTCAGAATTGAATAAATTTTGCTTCGGCAATTGATTAATAAAGTAAATATAGAAATGAAAACATTTTCGATAAAGCTACGGAACATTATCTATAGGCTTATTTTACCCCATGGGACTTTGCCCGCTTGCCTTCAGGCGACTCAAGGCTACAACCCCGTCGGATGGCCAATCAGCCTGCGAATTTGCTTGCAGAATACCCACACTGGACTGGCTAAGTTTTGTCGTCGGTAGACCGTGACTAGTTTGAATAAACAGCACCCATACCAAGCATAGAATAGATTAAGAATTATTCTCCATTGGAAAATTACCCAGGTTTAACGTGAGTTAGAAAATGAGCGGAAAACATTTTTAGATAAACCAGATACAAAGACCGACCAAATAAACTACCTCAACAACATCTGTGAACGGAGGGCACAGCACGAACCACACAAGATGAATTACTTTTTCAGAGAGAAATCCTATACGATTCTAGAAACCAATTTCAATTTAGGGATTTTCTGGTGCATTAACACACCTGGTTGGAAATTAACAATTTTCCATAAAAAAACTTATGTTCGGAAGAATATCTATCAAAAAAATATAGGCTTAATAATTCCTATGCAATTTACTTGAAATTATTAGCAATAATGGATAACATGAGATAATTCAATTTTTGTGGACAGACTGACAGATTGTCAACAAAATACAATTATAATTATTTGTAAGTAAAATGAAATTAACTAATTATAAATTTACATTAGAACCAATTCAATTGTTCTTTTAACTTGAAACTTTAATTATTCAAGGATTAGGCTTATCTCTTTATGACTAATTAATGAAAATTATCTGTTACTGATAAGGATTAAATTCATTATTATATTGAAATTTTTGGAATTATCCAAGACTTTATAGAATTTCAAAATATTATAGTGAAGATTATAATATTATTTTAAATTTTCCAACTAAGAAAACTTAAAAAAATTATTTTTGAAGGATAAAGAGATAATTACTTGAAATGTATTTTCCTTTAGGAAGAAAAATACGGACTTTTGAAATCTTAATTATATTAAGGATTTTTCTTAATAGAATGAATTTTTTAGAATTTCAATTTTACATATAAAAAAGGACTTGATGAAATTATAACACAATTCATCAATTTGACAGACAATGAGATATTTATTCGAATTTTATTTTTCTTTAGAAAGAGACAGACTGACTTTTTAAATCTTAATTATATTAAAGATTTTTCTTTATAGAAAGAAAATTTTTAGAATTTCCTAATTTTAAATAAAAAAAGGACTTAATTAAATTTTAACAAAATTTATTAAGAGACAGACAGACTATTGAATTACCTCTAAAGTATAAGAGAATAAAAAAATATAAAATAAACAAAATTATTTACAAATTTTACAAATAATGAAAAATAGTGGGATTTTTAAAAAAAGAGGGGGGGGAAAAAGAAGAAAATATAGAATTCATTAGAGCAAGCCCCCACACTGAATTAGCGTGTGGTTTGTAACCTTCTTTGAGGTTACTGCTCTGGGCGAGGGTAGAATCGTTTTAATAACCGGATATTGTAGACACCCTGCTTTTTACCACGGGTGGTCTCCAATACATACGTACCCCCGGGGCGGATTTCAGCCACTCGGAACGGGCCGTCATACAGTAGGAAGAACTTTTGACAAACTAAACGGATTTCGGAGAGGGGCATGTAAAACCCAGGGGCAAAGTTCAATAGTCGTTGAATGGTAGAGAGATTTTCGTACCATGATGGATGGTTATGGTGCACATAAGCACGAAAAAGCCGGTTTAACTCTTTCATGGTACGCTCAGCCGGGTTGGCCTGTTGATTGCGGATGGCGACAAATCGCAATTCAGTGCCCATTTCACCAATGAAATCATGAAATTTCTTAGAGGTGAATTGAGTTCCGCGATCAGTTAGAAGGGTTATGGGAATCGGGTAGGTTTTGGTCTTGAAAGGAACTACATCAGTTAGTTCAATCACATGTTGGTAGCCCTTCTTACACCCAGGCTCGGGGGAAAATATATCCTGGAACTCATTTAAGAGTTCATGTAACTGTCGCCTCTCTAGAGAGGATGCGGGCTCAGGCACATCCTCCAGAGGCAGCAGTTGTTGGGATAGACTCTTTGTCCTGGTTTCACAAAGGGCCACCGCAAAAGACTCTTGAAAATGGACCGGGACCTCGGGAACACTATAATTTTGACCCTTTATCTCAATTGCTACAGCATGGGACTGAAAGGATAGTTTTACGAGGTTTTCCTGCTCAAGTTTTATCTCGTCAACCTCCCCTCTCCTTTGTTCCATGTCCCGAACATAACAGTCTACCTTACCTTCCAGCCTATCTATTTGACTTTTTAGGTCTTTACCCATTTCCTTCATTTCAGTCCTTAAACCCGCCATGTTAATAGTTGAAGTATTCATATTGCTATCCATTTTCTTTTCTAACTCGATTTTTAAGCAGTTTATTGAACCATTTGTATCTATTATATCATTTTTTAAACTCATTTACCCTCCAACGTTTATACCATTTTCTTTATATCATTTTTTAAGCAGTTTATTAACTATTTATATCATTCTTTAACTACCCCCAAAGCCCTTAAACAATGCCGTTATTTGTGCCATATCAATTTGTGTTTGTGGGAGACTAGGTTGTAAAAAATTCTGTGTAATATTGGGCTGTGAAATGCCCTGCAACTCACATGATATCGTCTCCACGTTGTGCCTGGTTTGGTTGGCTGTCGAGGTTGTTTAACGCCGAGGAGTGTGCCAATGGTTGTTGCTCTCCTTCTTCCAACAGTTCTGCGATTGACGGCATTGTTATTTCAGGACAGATGGTATCACTATTAAAAAAATAAATCAAATTAATTAGGCCTTTCACGCCAATTATTTCACAAGATTTTGGACTAAAAAAATAAAATGATAATTAATTACAACAAATACACACAGGTTGAACTTGTTTCATTCGTCATATCGGTGCGGTCCTCCATGTGGCGATTTAACCTACTTATGTTAAATCTGGGTGAGGCCCAATTTAGGATTTTATTGTGTAATGGTATATTTAGCACTCTGGAATTAAAAGATAGAAGTTTTTGAGAGAAAAGATTTTAATTTATGTAAAGAAGAATAAGCAATTTGGTAC